>ML812254.1:28913-72562 GCA_009831015.1 Picea engelmannii
TGCAGAGAACTGATCCTAGCCGTTGATCCCGGCAGGACACGTGTCAGCGTTTGGGAGGCGTCGGGATTTTTACTATCGGAGATTTGGGGAGTATAAAACCATTACATATCGGAATCACGATACGCGATTTCCCGATCAGATCTAGACTGTCCATTGTTCGAGGACGCGTGTCAGAGGATCCCGTAGAGTCGTGGATCAGGAAATCGAAGTTCTCGAGGCTATGAGAACCAGGACATCATAAGTCCCGAAACCCCGAGAATCAATCCGGACCGTCCGTCTGCGAGGACAGGTGGTCTTATGGTAAGCGGTCACATAGACTATTGTATAGCATAGAGGGCTAATGCGTTAGGAGCATATCGGGGATCGGAGAACTGCGAGTTCTGAGAACTCGTGAATTACGACAACGGAAATCCCGAAACTCCGATAGGAGTAGCCCCGTACAGAAGGCAAGACCACGATCGTAAAGGCAGTAAACCACAGGCTTGGCCTGGGGACTTAATGCGTAAGGAGCGCATCGAGATTTGGAGGATTGCAAGTCATGGGGGTGAATGAGTTTTGACTTTAGAAACCCTGAATCCCGATAGTGAACCAGGGATTGGCATTTCGCTAAGACATGTTTGTGGGAACTTCTCAATTGCGGGAAATTAACCCAAAAATTTTAAATTATGATAGTGGATGTGTTACATATATGGAAGAGAGATTCCGTATATGCGAATTATGGCTTCCGTAGATGTGCATATATGGAAGACAAAATACGCATATACGAAAGAGAGCTTTCGTACATGCGCATTTACAGAAGGAAAAAAATGTGCATATACGGAATCCAAAATGCGCATTTACGGAAGCCAAAATGCGCATATACGGAAGAGAGCTTCTGTATATGCACATTTTGGATTCCGTAAATCTCTCTTCCATATATGCACATTTTGGCTTCCGTAAATTTCAGAAGCCAAAATGTGCATATACGGAAGACAAAATGTGCATATACAGAAGAAAGCTTTCGTATATGCGCATTTACAAAAGGAAAAATGCACATATATATAAGCTCTCTTCCGTATATAGAGCTTTCGTTGTGGAACCAGTTGTCCTAATGTTTTGAAGAACCAATTGTCCCAATCTGAGACAATCGTTTGTGGTACCCCAAAATGTACCCACACTCATTCGAAGAAGATCTTGGTAGTGGCCTCTGTTGTGATGTTCTTCTTGCAGATGGCCAAAATCGCCATCTTGGAAAATCGATCAACAACCAAAAAAACATAATCATTTCCCTTATTTGTTGAAGGAAGGTCCGACATGTAGTCCATCGATATGGATTCCTAGGGCTTGTCAAGAATAGAAAGAGGGGTGTACATTCCTTGTTTCTTATTGGTCGGTTTGGCAATGACCCGGGCCATGCAGGACATGATATACTTGTTGACATCATGTCGAAGTTTCAACCAATAGAAATGTTGTTGCAACACTGCCACTATATTTTCTATGCCAAAGTGTCCTTCCACCCTACTGTAGTGAGATTCCCAAATACAAGTTTGCTTGCTCGCTTGATGGGACGCAGAGATGGCCCAGATGACACAACAACCTCTCTTAAAGATAGAAATCAGTGACAGTTTGTTTGTTCCCAACATATGGTAGGTAGTGGTGAATTCAGGATCTCTCTCATGGAGTTGGGTCCATCCAATGGTCTCATGGCCACAGGAGTGTAGCATCATGGTTAGTGTTGCAACTGAAGGTCGACTGAGGCAGTGAGCGACATAGTTCATGCTCCTTGTCTTATACTTGATGTTGATATCGAATCCGACTAATTTCAATGGAGTATGCAATCCATGGGCTCTAAAGACTACGAGCTACCAAAACCATGTACCCAAGACCACAATTCTTGACCTAACTTCCCCTCTTCCCATGACCAAAATAGGCCAAGCTTCCCTTAAAGTCAGGATATCCGGAAATACCACATGCTCCCCCCAAACACCTAGGTCTACATCTAGACTTTATCAATGAAATTTAAACCCATAGTATACATTCCTAACTGGGTATTACAGTGGTATGTCCATTTGTAAATTTGCATTCAAAACCTCAGCCTTGCCATTGCTTTAACCTCCATCGCCAACAACTAGCCTGAATTTCCATAACACGCTTCAAATCTTCATAGAATGCTCCTCTCTGTATTCTTTGTCCACGAGAAGTCGTACCTTCGAAATGCGAGAGACCTACTATTTCTTGACAACTCCATGACTCCATACAATGTCTCATTCTTGCAAAAGATGTGAATTCTCCCTTAGCTTTAGATCCCCAATTGGACCCAATTCTGGATTTTTTTGGTTATATCAGCCAAGTCTACCACCAAGGGTGATGGAAACGACCCCTCCCCACCAAAAACAAGTGGCATTCATTACTCTTTCCAATTGACAACATGGACTTGTTAATGATGCCCGAAAGCGTTTTCTCCTCTAGAAAGTCTGAAGGTCCCTAGGTGACAACTCACAGCGTGCATCACGTCCTTCATGAGATCAAAAGGATATTCCCTAGCATGCACGTATATGAAACTTCGGAAACTCGAACCATAGACCCATAACCCCTCATTCTAAGAGGTTGCATTCAATCATACCCACGTCTGCGCCTTACACAATTCGTCACAACTTAATAATCCGTGTTCTCCTCATGGTGATCAGATTCCACGAGATTTCTCCTCTACGCATGAGCAACCCTCGACCATTTTTTCACAACCTTCACATCTATCTCTAATGCCACTTGTTGGGATTGACTAATGAAAATAAAAAACAAGAATGAAGATAATCACATCTCACACTCGAGAGGGAACATAGGGGCAATGATATCCTTTATTGCTTAGTGAAAAATGGAGAAATGGTACAAAAGTCTCAAGAAATTACTGTGTCCTTTGAAGGATTAGCCTAGATTGGGAAAAATCACTTCCAATCCCTCTTCAAGTCTGAACCAGGAGTTAATATTGCAGAGATTATAAGGTGGGCACTACTTTACCCCAGATTTGTTAACGAGGAAGGAAACAGAGACCTTTTTGTTGAAGTAGGAATGGAGGAACTTAAAGAAACTCTCCATAGTTTCCAGAAAGATAAAAGCCTAGGTCCAGATGGATGGACAATTGAATTCTACCTAGGCTTTTTTTAGCTCATAGGACCTATTCTTCTTCAGGTGGAGGAAGATTCTAGGAGAAATGGGAGACTATACGCCCCTATAAATTCCACTTTCATTGCACTTATCCCAAAATCATATGAGCCACAATATTTTGATGACTTCAGGCCAATATATTTATGCAATTGCCTTTACAAAATAGTGGTAGTCCCTTGCTCCTTTGGGAGAGAGCCTATCTAATGGAGCAAGGGTCGGAGTCAATCCCAAAACATCCATAGTTTTCCAACCATTTAGGTTTGAAGGATCAAGGAAAGAGGCGATAAAATCGGAGCTGAGGGCATTAGAATCAGGACCTGTAGGGGTGGGCAAATCTGGGAAAGGATAAAGGAATGAATGAATAAATTTTGGATATAGGGGTGGGTAGATCTGGGAAAGGATAAAGGCATGAACGAAGAAAGTTTGGATCGAGTAGTCATCAACATCTAAGCCGACTAGAATGGATTCAAAGAGTGAACAAGGGACGAAGGGAACTGTCAGAGACCAGGAGTGAAGAGAAGAACCTGCCAGTGGGAGGGGAGAGTCCGCAGAAAAAACCACTAAATCGCCTGGAGAGAAAAAACAACAAAGGTATTACAAACAACAATTTCATTTTATCCCAACAAAATCGTTAACATAATTTTGTCGAAAACAAAGAAAAACTATGTGTTATCTTTACAATGAATTTGAAAAAACTTATACAAGATTAGTGAATTGTTGAGAGATTTGCATTCAAGTATTAATTATGTGTAGTGAACCTAGCTAATAAGTTTCAATTCCATTGGGATTTACATCCATAACCCATGACTAATTGTTTTGTATTTTTTCCAAAGCCAAGAGAGGAAATGACAAAAAATCAACCATACATTTCTTGCAATGGACACAGTGGCAAGATCTTGGGATTTTCTCCTCCTCTATTCCTCATCTTTTCTTTCTCCAATTGGTAAAATCACGAGGCGCGGTGTGCAAATGAGCACAAAACACGCATGTGGTCCCTTAAAAATCGGTTATAGCAAGAATGTGCACGCGTTCTTAAGAACTTGTGCATGTTTCTACCGAAGAAGCTACGTGGAAAGATGACTGGAGGTTCGTCCCTTGCCATACCTATAGGATTAGGAACACATGCGCATTCCTGAGAACGCGCATGCGTTCCTGTTGACCCCCTTGCCACATTTTTGTCCACCAACTTTGTGCACACACCCTTATTCCTCCTGTTTATGACTATTATGATCCTGGGAATGCTTGGAAATTTGTTTTTCTGTCTATGTGACGGATTGGAAAATATGACTCTATTTGATAAGGAACCAGTCCTAAAGTTTCCAAAGTTTGTAGAAATTAACTTTGATAACTGTAGTGGTTTGGAGGAATTGCCAGGAAATATATGAAATTCAACTTCCTTGGAGAGGTTGTATATCACTAATTTCCATCTTATCCAAAAATTCTTGATGAATTGGGTAGGTTAAGGTCACTTATCTTGTTGAGATTGTCTGCAAGTCCAATCTTATCAATGCTTCCTCTTTCCATTTGCAAACTTCAACAACTATAATTTCTTGATATTTCTCTGTGCATGTCTTTGAAGAACCTTCCAATGGAATTTGATCAGCTATCAACGTTAAATATGTTGGACATGAATGACTACTTGTCTGTAGGAAAAAGAGCTTGCAATGAGTTGAAGACAAGATGCAAGCCTACAGGAGTTGCAAGAATGGGAAAACCCTCAAACTAGAGCAAACATTTAGCAGGAAAGTAGCACCCTAGGGAATTTGCAATGGAATATAAACCCTGCAGTTTACTTGACGTCGATGTTTGTACCATTTGAAGTTCTCTTTATCTTTGTAGGATAACTCGGGAGAAATCTTCCCTCCCGAAGTAGGCTAACTTGGGAGCAATCTTCCCTCCCGAGCCTACTCCCTCCGGCAAGTAGCTTTCCAAGCTGTGGCACTATCCCTTGACGAAGTCAGCATTCCGTAGTCCTTGTCCCATCCACCCGACAATTACGTTGTCCCATCCAAAACGTTGTTCCACATCTCGTCGATCGACTGAAATTTAAATTTCAAATTTAGATGGATGCGCTTCATTTGAATCTTTCTGGAAGGAGTAGATAATAATGGATACGCACTTCATTTCCAAACAAGTTCAAATGAAGCGCGCCCATTGGCCCTATGCTACCGGATTTTTTTGTAAGCGGCCAATATCTCACCATGCCAACATCTCGGCTCTTCTTAGATAATCAAATTAGTGTTGGGTTTAGAAGCAAGTGGGAAACCATTTCTATGGGCACTAAGACTCCCATATTTTGATGAGAAAAATCCCACCCTAGAGGGTTTTTACAGGTGAATAGAGCATCAGGCCAAATAGTAAGTGGATGGACAGATCAGTTAGCCATCCTTTCGCACCCTTCTGTGGGGGATTTTATTACTCATTGTGGTTGGAACTCTACGCTTGAAGCCATCTCCGTCGATGTTCCTCTCATCTGTTGGCCATTGTTCGCAGATCAACAATTCAATGTGAGGTTTATCGTGGACGAAGAGAAGGTTGGGATTGAGGTTGTCAAGAGTGATGTAGAGGATCAAATACTTACAAGGAACGAAATAGAGAAGTCTGTGAGATCTCTAATGGACAATGATCAAAGTGGAGATGAAAGAATAAAATCGTTGAAGGAAAACTGTAATAAGCTCGAGGAATTGGCCAGGAAAGTTGTATCGGTAAATGGATCTTCATTTAAGAATTTCGATATGTTTGTAGAAGACATTTTGTCACTGCAAAATTATAAAAGAAGCCTAGCTTCAAATCCTTGGAACTGCACTTGTAACAGCAGAGAAGAATGGAAAGGGCACGGTTCGGTAGTTTTATGGATGTCGTCAATAAACCATTCCTCCCCTGGCGGATGTGCACTATCGTATAAGCTAATTAGGTATTTTGAGAATAGATTATATGTGTGACCAGTGGTTATATGTGTTCCCATATAACAATTTAAGTGTTGTAGAATATGTACAAATTCAAATCCTGCAAACCAAAAAATAAATTATAATTATTTATGTAATAAGTGTATTTCAATTTCAACTTAGAATTTATCCTTAAAGACATTTTGATTGATGTGAAAATAGTTTGCTTTGATAAATAAATGTCCACTGAATAATATTATTAAAAAGTAAGAAGTATAAGAAGTGAATATTATTATTAAAAAGTAAGAAGTATAAGAGGTGGAAAACTTTTTTTTTAATCTAAAATAGAGGAATAGGGGAAAAGTGTGTAAAAAGGTTTTGATTTTCTATAAATACATAATTAGATGGGTTTGTTATGCTCATGGTAGTTGAATTAAATGAAATTTTTGTAAAAGGTTTTAATTATGATGGGTTTGTTAGGCTTATGGTAGCTTAATCAAATGAAAAGTTTGTAAAAGGGTTTTCATTTTCAATAAATACATAGTTATGATGGGTTTTTTATATCCATGGTATTTGAACCAAATTTTTAAATGATCATTAACTTTTTCATATTTTTATTTTGATTAGATGAGAAAGAAATAATAATAGTTTTTTTTTTTTTTCCAATCTCATATGTTCTTCATGTTTTTGGTTTTGAGTGTAACTATATGAGAGCTCTCTTCATGTTTTTGGTTTTCAGTGTAACTATATGAGAGCTCTCTTCATGTTTTGGAAATTTAGAAAATATATCATCTTAACCATTAAAGATTTTTACTCTTACAAGTATACATAAAAATATTTTTGACTTTTGTGGATGGTAAGGGTGCTAAACCACAACCCCAAAATATTTTTGACTTTTGTAGATGTTAAGGGTGCTAAACCATAACCCAGGGACATAAAGCTTGAACTGGTGACCTCCCGCGATACGGAGAGAGAATGCGCACTTCTCACTAATTGTCTTATCCGATGGGGCTAGCTAGGTTATATTTACATTTTTCCAACTGAACCAAATTTTGTATCGATTTAATCAATCAAAATATTTTATCTTGATTAAGAAACAATTTGATTTTGGGTAGCTTTATTTTGACTATGGTTCATAATTGACTCATATATTGCATACAAACGTGTATGGACACTATTGATACTTGTTTGTTTGTTTTGAAAAAACAAAAGTAAATTATTTTTTAAATTTGTTGCAATATATATTATTTTACAAAGAGAAAGAGAACTTCAAATGGTACAAACATCGACATCAAAGGGTTTATAGTCCATTACAAATTCCCTAGGATGCCACTTTCCTGCTAAATGTTTGCTAGAGTTTGAGGGTTTTCCCATTGTTGCAACTCTTGTAGGCTTGCATCTTGTCTTCAACTCAGTGCAAGCACTTTTTCCTACAGATAAGTACTCATTCATGTCCAACATATTTAATTTTGATAGCTGATCAAATTCCATTGGAAGGTTCTTCAAAGACATGCACAGAGAAATATCAAGAAATTATAGTTGTTGAAGTTTGCAAATGGAAAGAGGAAGCATTGACAAGCTCAATTTTCTAATGTTTAAATTACATTTCTAAATGTATAAATAGATTCAACTTGTTGAAAAATCCATGGAACACTCAGATTATACAGAGTTAGCCACTCAAATTTTCAAATCCAACACTTTTTCACCTGATCAATAGAAAAATTAAACAAAAATATCCCCAATAAAAAAGTACCAAACAAATATATCCCTAATTAAAAAAAAGTACCAAAACTAGAACGTTTAGACTAAGACATATTTCTATTCTAATTGTATCTTCATTCTATTCTATCTGTGAATAATCTTAAAAAAAAAAAAATTATACCATACAAATATTTACGTCGAAAGGCGTACACCTATTGACAATGGGCACAATTAATGATCTTTTAACCTTATTTAACCTTAAACCCTAATCTGATGGTTACCACAGACGTTTTTTATATTGGATTTATATTGGAGGCACGCCTTCTCAGCCGATACCTTTTAGCATTCTCAGCCGCGAGTTAGCGGCTGTGCTAGTTATCGGTCAATGAATAGATGAATGAAAAGAGGATAACAACACCGCCAGAAAATATTGTAAGGGGTGTTTTCTTGGCAAAGATTCCCATCTGATTTTGAATTCCATTTCTGCTCAACACTGCTAAGACATATATATGTATTACATTAATTGTAAAACAGAAGGCCTTTGAAGATTTGGCATTCAAGTATAAGTTACATCAGATGGGGTTTCTTCCACCCCCGAATCGAAATCCATCAGCGTTTGAGAAGTTTACAATCAATAAAAGAGGCTCATTTTGAGTATTATGTACACTATTCAGAAACTCGTTTTTGGGTACTGGATCTGTAAATTAGTGTATGGTCTACCGCGCCATGAGATTTATATATTTTGTTTTGGAGGTGATAGCAGTAGCCTGTGAGGGATTAAACGACCACTTTTCTTGCTCATGTTAAGGCAAAGGGAACCATTGCGGGGCATTTCAATGGAATCGACTAAGCCTGCCGAGATTATTGATGATCAAATGGTCTGATTATTATATGATGATTGCATCGTCGATTCCCAACTATGGGAACTCTTGAGCTTCTTCTCTGGCTTGGCAAGGTATTCCACGCATTTCACATCTACGAGAGACGTAAATGACTGCGACTTTCCAGTGAAATAATTGGACAAATCCCTCCTGCAAATTACACAGAAAACAACCAAAATCAAACGCAGAAAATAGCCAAAATCAACAAAAGATTGTCGCATCCCCCGTTCAAAATGAAGACAGTGATTTTCGTAATGGATGTATGGTTTCCATTAGACTTACTTGCGAGAAGGGAGGCTTTCTCTGAGAGACTTCATGTGGAAGAGAGGGCCTCCATTGCCATCGGTGGAGGGGAGAAACCACATTAAGAATTGTCGTTGTCTGTGATGTCGTCGGAAGAAGCCGAGTAGGCCGTCGAATCCGATGAAGAAATAGAAAAAGAAGATGATAAATTGCATGTCGATATGAAGCGCTCTTCCGCCATGGTTGCTCGTGATGGAAATAGTGTTTTGATATGCAAGCCAATCTTGAATTTCTGTCACATAATTTCTTTGTCTCTTTTTTTCTGCAACAACCGATATTCTCTCCCAGCCAGAAGTCAGCTTGGCGTTTTGTAACATCCATTTGTTTCAAGATTGTTATGAGCCGGTAGTTACAGGCTAGCTCAAAAATAAGAAACAACCCGCATCTCCAGGGTATTCATCGATCACTATGCGCAGGACGTTCAAAATTCAAAATCGAAATGACAGTCTTGGGAAGTGATCCACTGCTCGCTTTCCGTGATCTGGGCTGGAGGACGGTGGCCGAAGCATGCTCCAACATTTATGGTCATTGGTGACGGACAAACGGCAGCGTCTGGGGGATAGTGCAGTCATCGGAAAGCAGAAAGCTCGAAATGACAGTCTTGGGAAGTGATCCACTGCTCGCTTTCATTCCGTGATCTAGGCTGGAGGACGGTGGCCGAAGCATGCTCCAACATTTATGGTCATTGGTGACGGACAAATGGCAGCGTCTGGAAGATAGTGCAGTCATCGGAAAGCGGAAAGCTAACTGCCGGAGGGAGTAGGCTCGGGAGGGAAGATTGCTCCCGAGTTAGCCTACTCTGTTTCCAATGTGCCAAGTTGGCGGTTTCATGGCGCTCTGCCATGTTTGTGTACAGAACGTTGAAGTTAAATTGATTTACGTAAAAAAATTCTATCATTACTATAATGAGGACTACATTGGCATAATTACTACCATATTTACGCCGAAAGGCGTATACCTATTGACAATGAGCATAATTAATCACCTTTTAATCTAAAATTCCAATCTGATGGTTAATAATTGAAGATTCTGGCATATTCTTAGTCGTCCTCCCAAATCAATGAATGTGATTTGGTTTTCATGACTTCCTTGTATTTCTGAATGCATCCGTTAACCTGTTTACTTTTTAACATTTACCTAATCATATTAAAAAATTACTGCAGCACTATATGATTGCTTGATTGCCACGTTTAAATGATTAACCTTTCAAATTACCATTTAGATTTCCTCAACTGTCCAAGCGTTTGATTTTCTAACTGCCCGTGCGTTTGATTTTCTAACTGCCCGTGCGTTTGATTTTCTAACTGCCTGTGTTTCCTCACCTATCTACGCGTTTTCTACAATTAAAACATTGCGTGGGTTTAGACTCCCTAACATAAGTCTGATCAGTGGCAGGCGTTGCTCAACCCAAATGGAAATTTGAAGACGATGCATGATAAAACATGGTAATGCGGTAGCGGATAGGCCTTAAATTCCTTACAACGAACAGCATTCAAAACACTGATAATACTGCGAGTAGCATTAATGGCGCATATTATTTGACTTCTCTAACCTTGTTTAGAAGCTTTCAGCTATTATGAGATTTAAATTAAAACCAACCTTTATCATTTTAATAGAAAAATTGTGGTTGTGCTTTTCTGTCTGGGCCTTTCGGCGTTAATCAGCCACGTTTTTTAGTGGTTGTGCTAGTCATACACTACTTCAAATATTCATACACTTAAAAGTATATGCAAAGGCAGCAGTCTAAACATTTTATTTTTGAGAGGTTTTCTAGTTATTTTTTTAGTTTGACCTAAATCTGGTGATGAATGGTTGGATCTGCAGATTTGAGTGGTTAAATTTGTATAATCCTAGTGTCCAAGAGGTTTTTCAGTATTCTGAATTCATTATGCATTCAGAAAGACAATTTGAACAACAGAAAATAGAGATTTTGTCCAAATTTACATCACCTAATTCTAACCAATACCTGCCAAAAAAAACCCAAAAAATAGAAAGTGTCCAAAATTAATGTACTTAGAATTAATGAAATTTTAATTATAGATGATTGTTTAATGGATACAATTTCATTTACTTATAATAGTCTTCATGGTCATAATAAATGAAAGTTTATTGTTTCAAGCATTAATTTATTTTCCTGACAGAAAAGATGTTTGTTCATCATTAAAAGTGGTAGATATAGAAATGCCATTAATTTGAAAAAGTGAAAAATAGAACAAATCTGAAACTCTAATAAATTTAACCCTTGTTAACTTAACCCTAATCAAAAACCCTAACCCTGATCTTACATATTTATTATTTATTATAAAGGTGAAAATGAAAGTCTGTATGTGCCTCCTTGCCCTCATCTTGCCTATTTATCATAAAAGTGAAAAAGAAAGTTTGTATGTGCCTCCTTGCTTAGTGTTAGGTATCTTGCTGCTTAAATACAGTCAATATGCCCTTGCCTACTCTCCCTCCACAGTTACAACTGGTAAACAGCTGCGTTATTTCTTTTATCTGGAAAAGCATGTACCGGTTTTGTAAAATGTGGACGAATCACTTTCCAGAAAAGATGTCAACGCGCATTCGAATCTTCTGGGCAGAGTGCAAATCACACACTATGAACATCCTCTGACCTGGGAATGTGATCCCCATTCCTATAAACGGAAAAAAAAACCAAGAGCGTATGGAATATGGTCTAAAACGTAGGCTATTACTGCGTTACTAGCATCTTCCTAAATATAAATACGGGACCTAACCACAATGACCGAACCGGGGTTCTTCATAGAAGGCACCGACCATCAGACCCTGGTCCTATGTATATATATGCCCCTCTGGGGAAACGATTGATATGTGAACTCGCTCTTTTCATCTTGAGAATCGTTTTAGTGGTCAATTTTGTTTCAAGTTGTGGTATATATATACTGAGTATATCACTAGCACAGTCACATAATTGTGGTTGATTGTTGAGTTTCATTTATCTGGTGTTAATATTTTAATTTCTGTTAATCACTTAGGTGGCAATCAGTTAGCTATCAAAGTAATTTTTATATATGATTAGGTAAATGTAAAAAAATAAACACATAAACGGATGTCTTTATAATAGCTAAGAAGTTAATGATTGAAATCATAGCCATTTATTTTGTGTGACTACTAAAAATATTCCAGCCATACTTAATCATGTCCATAAAAAACTTATTAAGCACTAAACTCCTATTAAATCTGCCCATTGTCAATAGATATACACCTTTCAACGTAACCAAAAGAGACTTTTGCGCGTTTCGATACCACTACCTTTTGCTGATTTGATCTAGTATTTGTGTATATACTAGCACAGCCACATAATTGTGACTATGGCTGATGAACGCCGAAAGGCATATTTATTTTGCTAACATATTTATTTTCTTACTGTTTTGTTAAATTAATGAAATCGGCTAACGGCAAAGGAAGTACACACAGCATTTGATGATAAGAGCATACAAACGTTTTAATTCGCATCCAATTCAACAGAAATGAAACGGCAGTAATTTACATCCACGCGCCGATACGCATCTGTCCAGTTTCTTAACGTGGCAATCTGGTGATGAGCAAGTAATTTTTTAATTTGATTTAGTAAATGTGAAAAAGTAATCACATAAACGGACGTCTTTATAAATGACCTGAAGTTAATTTATTAAAATCTCATCCATTAATTAGAGAGGAGGACGAAGAATATGCCAGCATCTTTAATTGCAAACAATAAGATTGAAATTTATGATTAAAAGGTGATTAATTCTGCCCATTATCAATAGGTATATGCCTTTCGGCGTAATCATCGAAGGTTACGGCCTTAGAGGATCATGGAGACTCCGTGGCATGGTTGTTAGATGAAGGTCGCTCGCTCATGGGTGCGCCTGGCCTGTCGGCGGTAAGCTTGTTGTTATATCGTTAATAAGAAACCTTTCCTCTGTCCGAATGGATCAACGAGGGTTTGGGTCTGGTATTAATTCGTTTTGTACACATTCCGACGGGAAATTCATGTTGATGGGTAATTGACGGGCAGAATTCGCACATATTCCTTTCCTCCCTACAATTGACAGCTTATAATTCTCACTCGGTACAGTGTTTGATGCAGCTTTTTCCGCGGGACAGTCTTTGATGCAGGCACTTTTTCCCGCCGTATCTAATAGACTCATATTCATGAGGCACCTCTGATCTATGGAATTTTCCCTCTCTTATTGAACCAATTCGGGCATAAGCGCATAATCTCTCGTGATACTCGAATTGTGAGAGCGCTACGATCGGAGCATGGAGACTCCGTCCCGCTCACAGCCATTAGATGAACAGAAGACCGTACGCTTGACGCCGGAGGGGCAGCCGATCCGGCCCTCTCCGTCATTCCAGCTGCGAAGCCCGAGCCTAAACAGCGTGAGGCTCAGAAGAATCTTCGACGCCTTCGACAGGAACGGCGACGGGCAGATCACCGTCGAAGAGCTCGGCCATGCCCTGGAGAAGCTAGGTCTGCCCATCCCGCTGTCCGAGCTGGAACCAACGGTCCGCGGCTCCTTAAAGGCCGGATCCGACGGGATCGACTTCGATGGGTTCGCTGCCCTACACCGCTCGGTAGGAGAGCAGCTGCTCGGCTACGGCGCAGCGACGACGGAGGGCGTGACGAGGGAAGAATTGAGGGAGGCTTTCCGGGTGTTCGACGAGGACGGCGACGGTTTTATCTCTGCCGCGGAGTTGAAGAGCGTCCTGACCCGGCTCGGATTGGCCGACGGGGACGATGTGGAACAGATGATTTGCAATGTGGACCAGAATGCCGATGGGCTCGTCGATTTTGAGGAATTTAAGCAGATGATGTTGCAGGCTGTTATTCCTCGCAGCTCTTGACGGAGGGTAAAGTGCCGTGATGGCTCTGGATATCCTGATCTGGATTTCGTTCTGCCTGGGATCCGTTTAATCGCAAATGAATTTTAATTATTGGATAAGGAAAAGTAATAGTAGGCCGTTGTGTCACAAGAAATGGTGTAGAATAAGTGAGTTAGTTGAGGAGTAGAATAGAATGCCAATATGGACTATGAATTGTATAAATACATTTCCCACTTAATATGAATGAGTAAATCCTTATTTCAATGAAGGTCACTCGGTTCTATATCAATATGAATGATTTATTTTTCTTAACACCTTTTTGTTTTATTCCATATTTGTTTGAGCTTTTTTAAATAAAAGAATTATTTTATAGGAATTTTAATAAATATTTATTTTAAAATAATCAAAAAACAAATAAATATCACTAACAAAGATTTCTAATGTAAAATGTCATAGTCGAACTTCTAATTTAGATTAGATTATAATATATTTGGATTATTAGCACCAAAAAGTTGTTGTAGAGTTGTATCCATATATTCCTTAAAAAATAAATAAATATCAATAATAAAGATGTTGAATATAAAATGTTAGATTAGATTATATAGTCTAACTTCTAATTACCACGAATTTTCTCACCTGTCGATGCGTTTCAGTGTCTGTACGATTCAGATTCAGCTTTCCGCCCATTCTCTACTGCCCCCGCGTTTCAGCTGCGGCACCGATTCGTTTAGTTGAGTTGTGCATTCAGTTTAAATTACCACATGTTTCAAGAATAATTGAGGTATGTGTTTAATTTATTTAAATTATCAGAGTTTGTTGATGATCGTGTTTCACCTACTCTTGAGGCCGTTCTCCAATTGCAAAGAAAGATTAGCCACAATGAACGGATATAGCAGATTGAACAGATATAGCAGATCGGTTTATGGTCAAATTAGGTTTAATAAATTAAATATGCCTTTTGGTGTTCATCAGCCACAACTATGTGGCTCTGCTAGTTTAGATTAGATTATAATATATTTGGATTATTAGCACCAAAAAGTTGTTGTAGAGTTGTATCCATATATTCCTTAAAAAATAAATAAATACCACTAATAAAGATGTTGAATATAAAATGTTATAGTCGAACTTCTCATTTAAATTAGATTATAATGCATTTGGATTATTAGAAAAAAAATTCTCATTTAAATTAGATTATAATGCATTTGGACTATTAGAAAAAAAATATTATGCATTACGATTATTAGCACACAAAAAAGTTATAGAGTTTTATGGATATGCGACTTTAAAAAAATTATCACTAACAAAGATTTTGAATGTAAAATGTCATAGTCGGATATCTAATTTAGATTAGATTATAATACATCTAGATTATTGATTATTAATACAAAAAAGTTCTAAAGTTATATACTCCTTCAAAAAATAAATAAATATTATTAATAAAATTTTGAATGTAAAATGTCATAGTGGAACTTTTAATTTAGATTAGATTATAATGCATTTGGATTATTAGTATAAAAAATTGTAGAGTTGTATCCATATATTTCTTTAATGGTTGATTAGATGCAATACACTTTGGTACTTTTATTAAATAGATTCTTCCCTTAAAAATTGGTTAACCAAAATTGACAAATTGTTAGTGTAAAAAATAGAAAAAGCACAATCGTTGGAATGCTACCTAAGATTGGACAAATAACATTGGATAGAGGGGTGTCCTCATGTCTTGTGCCTAGGGTCCCCAACTTGCCATGAGAATTTGATTTGATAGATTACAATAGTGATTGTGTGAATCCCATTACCATTTATTAGTGTCAATTTGAACTTTGACTATAAGACAACTTGGGTTTATAAATATTTAGATAGCTTTATTCGGCCCTAAAAAGATGTTGTAGAGGCACACTACAATGTGAACTATTCAACAATGTAGTTGATTGGGTGGAAAGAGGAGTTTGAGAAGTAGAGTCTGAAAACCAATAAAGTTTAAGAGAATTATGCGATTAGGACAACAAATCGTATTTTGGGTATAAAGGAATGGGAGGAAGAAATAGGGGCTTGCATGCCAATTCATATAGGGAAGTAGTTGGAAATGAATTTTTAGTTGGCATCTCCGCAACCTTTGGTAGGGTGTATAATGACCCATCTCAACCTTTTTCTAGAGGTAATCACATCCCCCCAATCCTCGACACTATGGAAACCTTGAGGGTTTCATCCTTCTTTGGTCTTTCTAGGGCCTCAAAAGAGTCTTAAGCTACCCAATGCACCCACCACTTTGAGTTGATGGAAGCTTTTACATAACCTTGTTGAGAATATGGTGTCATTGATGTCAACATGGCGCAAAGGTAAAGGAAGTGTGCAGAAGGCTTGAAGTGTGCACAAACAATATGGCACAAAGTTGGCGCACAAGCAGAGGAATGCGTGGAAGGATACTTTCTATTCTACTATTTCAAATCCACATGAAATGGAACTCCTAGAACAAATCATGAAAACATGCACTGAAGGATTGAAGGATCAAGGGATCAACAAAGCCAAAAAAAATCACATAAGTGATTGAGTCTTCTAAGAGTGCATGCAGAATAGGAGGATAACCTACGACGCAGTTCAGAAGTGAAGTGGAATGCGACAAATTCCCTAAGTGAATTGCGATAGAGTGTGTGGAAGATTGTGCAGATGAAAATCTATAGGGCATCTTAAGCTAGTGTGACGAGATGAACTCTGAAGTAGAATGCGACAAAACGAGTCACAAAAGACACTTACAATCTGATGGGGTGATTTAGTGAGCACACTGTAGGACGAGTGTGACATGATGAATACTTGTGACTTGAGTCTTTCTCTCTCGTTCTATCTACGTGGTAGATGCTTTGTAGACCAGAATGAAATTATTGTGTCATTCTTCAGGAGATGCTCGAAAAAAATGGAGCACTATTGTAGGAACACTTGGTCCATTTGATTTAGTCAAAGTTTGTCCACAATGTAGCAGTCATGCGTCCACATACTTTATTTAGACAAAATTGTAACTAACATGATTTTGATATGGTCAAAGTTTGTCCACAATGTAACCGTCATACTTTATTTGGAAAAATTGTAACTGACAGTATTTTGATGTGGTCAAAGTTTGTCCACATTGTAATTGTTACTCATCCACATACAAGAAGGTGAACTCAGGCAATTTAGTATAAGTATGGACGCATCCACATACATGAAGGTGAACTCAGGAAATTTAGTATAAGGATGTGCTATGATTGTGGAGGTGTGCACAAAGTGAGGTTGAAGATGATACTCTAACAATTCATAGAAACATAAATGTAAATTTGTCAGGATGTGTTGAAATATTTAGTAATGTAACAGACTTTTCTGAGTTTAGGGTGGTAGGGTGGTGCTAGGGTGATTCGAAGATCACTGAGGATTGGTGCCCTCATTATCTATAATAGGTTGGTGCATGAGAGGATTGGTTTCCTCACTATCTTTGATAGGTTGGTGCTTGACAGGATTGTGTCCTCATTATTTGTAACAGGTCGGTGCTTGAGAGGATTGGTCTCCTCACTATCTCTAACAGGTCAGTGGTTGAGAGTATTGGTGTCCTCACTATCTATGACAGGTTGGTTCCTAAGAGGATTGGTTTCCTCGTTATCTGCGACAGGTGGGTGCCCGTTGAGATGAAAATTTGGAAGTTGGTGCTTGCAGAAGAACATAAAGAAGATGTTTTGTGGTTTTTTCCTGCATCCGGTTTCCACGTAAAAATATTTGTGTACTGTGTTTACTGTGTTGTTTTGATTTCTGGTTGTATCTGTCATTAAGTGCACACTTCTAAATAACTTAGATGGTTATTTTGATTTATGCTTGTATCTTTCATTATGTGTGCATTTCTAAATAACTTAACTGGTTGAAAGGAAAGAAAAATACAGAAGGTTAATGCAATATTATTCACCCCTCCCCCCTCTCAGTATTGTTGCGAGTATCAACAATTGGTATTAGATCATAGGTTCCTTCAATTATAATCTAACATCTGGAAGGAATATCACACATAAAGTATGGCCAGTCAAGATTATTTTTTCAACCAGACCTCCTCTGTTCAATGGAACAAATTTTGTATTTTGGAAAATCGAAATGAAGGCCTACTTGATGTCTCTTGGTATGGAAGTCTGACAGAGTGTGGTAGATAGTTATAAAATCCCAACTACTCTTCCAACTAATGAAGCTGGTAAGAAAGAATACTATAGTAATTCAAAAGCTATGAATGTTATTCAAAGGCTTGCAGAAACATGATTTGTTAAAGTGATGCAGTTGGAATCCACAAAGGAAATATGGGACAAACTCATAACACAGGTACATTTGGGTCAAATTCCGACGGTGCGTTCAATGTAATTGCCACTTTATATTGTCGGGAGAACGACAAACAACGAACCCCCTCAAAGGTCGTTTCACATGATGTCGCTTTTTCGACGCCATAGGTATCGTCTCTATTGCGACGTTTAATGCGGACACGTGTCATCTCGGATTTGACTGTCCAAACTGTTGAAATATTGTAACTGCAAAGAGTATTCTATTTTATTATTGATGTATTATTCATTAGATCAATCCCCTTTTGTGGATTGATCATGTCGAGCATTGTAAATGACCAAATCCCCTTTTGCGGATTGGTCAAACCCTAATTGTAATATGCATAATGAGATGTCGGACCTACCAGTGAAAAGACACATCTTTTCAGCACCTGCCAGATTGTATAAATAAAGGAGGCTAGCGCCTCATTTGTTCACCCACTCACTTGTTCATCAGAGCGCAAGTTTGGAGCTGCAATTGGAGAAGAAGGAAGATAGAGAGAGGCGCATACTTGGGAGAGGACTTTCTATATTGTTTGGTTCATTCTCTTGGCATTGTATTGGCTATCTATATTAAGGAAGTTTTTGTTGGGTTTTCTCCCCCATGACAGTTTCCCGGGATAAATGATGTGTCTCTTGTGATTGTGTATTTCTTAGTGATCCTATCTACGCTATGGTTATCTAGTGAATTGAAAAGAACCTAATAATAGCTTAAACCTTAACACAAATCCCATATAGTCATCGCTACAACGATGTTAGAGACATCAGAATTCCGATGTCCCATTTCATTGGTCTCCACAATGTGGATGCCATGTGATCGGCATTAGGGATGTCGGAAGACCGACGGCTTCCAACGTCGGTGGAGAGACGGTCAACTATATACCAACGACAAGGAAACCATGTGACTGACCTTAGGGACATCGGAAGACTAACAGATGGCAACGTTGGTGGACCAATGATCATCTATATACCAACGACAAGGATTCCAAGTGACTGACGAAATCAGACATCAAAATATCGACGACTGGCAACGTCGGTGCAGAGACGATCATCTATATACCAATGACAAGGATTCCATGTGACTGATGTTAGGGACGTCAAAAGCCCGACGACTGGAAACATCGGTGGAGCGACAGTCAGCTGTATACCAATGACAAGGACGTCATGTGACTGATGTTAGGGATGTTGAAAGACCGATGACCTGTACGTGTTTTAAAAAAAAATATCTCTTTCCCTTCAACTAATGGGTTTAGAAACCAAATAAAATAAGAGAAGGTCTAAATATGGTAGGGAAAATTTAAATCTGGAAGAATATGCAAGTTGATCGGTTCTGAAATGTCATTGATCGTGATCCGTTGAGATCAACGGTCGGGAATAGTTGCAGAGGTTGAAGTTGCACGGAGTATAATACCAAAAAGTGGTCCCGCAATTCAAAACATGGTTTTCTCCCGAGGGTACGTGGCATCATCGGTCGCATTGTGGAACGAAAGGTGGATTGTCTTGAAACCATTTTCTCACACCCCCACAATTTTTGAAAAGCATAAAGGTCGTCGGTTGATTTATTTCATTCGGCTTATTACTTTTCGAATACTGCAACTATTAGGACCCTGTCGCGACTGTCGTTTTCCACTTGAAGCTCAACCGTACACCATCTACACGCCATTTATGTTTGTTTCTAGTTAGAGGGAAGAAGGTATGATCCACACCAGATCATATCCAAAAGAGATGACAGATTACAACATTCCTTTTGATTTGCAATGGAAGGAAATGATCTGACTCGGTAAGACAAAATGGAGTTTTGAGTCTTTCACAAGAGGTTAAGCCTCCTTCTAGGATGCCCCATCTAAACACCTTTAGCTTGTTGTGATAAGAGACTATTTTAAGCTCTGTGAAGAGAGATTATCACTCTCTCCAGTCAAGAGAGATAGGCCATCTTTCACATTCAGTTAGATAAATAAACCGGAGAATAAAAATTCCTTCTCAAGGCCTAGCACAATTAATTTCATTTAGTAATGCATGTAAAAGTGTTTTTGGTATCTTATTCTTTGATGACCCCCACATATATCTTTATAGAAGTTTGGTGAGAATACCACTATGCTTAGGCAATTCTGTTTAAATGGTTACTTGCAAGAAGGAGGATATTCTCTTCTATCATATTTGGGAAGGTTTGCAAGTAGGAAGCAAGGCTACATATCCATGAATATAGAACATCTCTACACATTTGACCACCATATTTAGGTAATTAAATTTAGGTGTCTAAATAGAAAGTAGATCTAGAATCCCTAGGTGTAAGTGTAAGGGATTCAATGAAAATGTTGGCTTGTCCTTGGAAAATGATGAATATGTTGGGATCTTATTCATTAGATGAGAAAGTGGTATGTGTTAGGTTAAACTTATCCTAACACTATGAGGAGCCATTGCAATAGATGTTATCAATGAGTGAAGTGTAGTGGATATCCTAGGTTTGGATCTGGCTAGAGTTCATGCCAATCAAGGTGTTTGAGATGTAAGGAGAGGGACATTGTAAAAAACATGTGGAAATATTTGAGGAGAGACATACAACACATATAATCTTTACTATCATGATGGAAATATTTGAGGAGAAACATACAACACATGTGGAAATATTTAAGGAGAGACATATAATCTTTACTATCATGATTATATTAAAAGAATTATTAGTCCCTGCAGAAGCCATCAATGCATAAATACTTAAATACTTATTAAATATTACAATATAAAGACTGGTCCGCAGAAGCCATCAATGCATAATCTTCAAACCTACGCATACAGTGCACCGGCCCATCACTCAAGAGGAAAGCACTATATGATAGTGACCATGAAGGAAAAACTTGCAATACAATTTCTAGATATTGTACAATTACCACATATTAAACCATAGTTAAGCATTTCATGCTACTCTTGAAATGAAAATTTAAAATTCATAATTTGTTGTTATATCATCATATTATATTTAGTTTTAGAGGAAGTTCATCCACAAAAGCATGATTCTTACTTACATGCCATATCCATACCTTTACTAAAAAATATATGCAACAATTGCCTAAAACATTCTCTCGGCGATCACATATTCAACCATAATTACCCATAATTACTAATTGATTATATATTTCACGTACAAAGGTTACGAAACTGGAGGAGCCATAATCAAAATATCATTTCCATTTCCAAATCTACTTGGCAGGGACTAGGATGCCATGCAACCCTTGTTATATATGCAATGAAATAATATATGAACCATATGAGAGAGATATGACAAATGAACAAAGTGGAGCTTGAACAAGCTAAGGTAAATACTGAACAAAGAACTATAAACATTTTTGAGCCATAGGTTGTAAGGATATTTTTGTAGTGAGCTCAAAGCTATGATATTTTCTATGCGATCCAAAGCGTTGTATGTTGATGCAGTTAATATTATTGACCTAAAGCCACTCTTGTACCTTATGTAACCATACTATACATGCCACAGTTTAAACAATAGTTGTCTTTTTTGCACATTCGTTTGTTAGTTATTTTACTAACAAATAAAAAGGATATGCACTCATAGCTGAAGTTATGGAGAAGATGGTCTATATCAACTGTAAGGCAAATAAATTGGTGCTAATTGTGCATTGGCAACAACAATTGACTCTAGCAGACTATGTCATTGAAGGTATGGATACTTAAGTTTATGTAGTTTAACTTTACTACATAAATTGAATATGGTGTGTTATCACTCTGTAAATTTGTTTTGGTTGAGAAAACAAATGACAAAGGTAACCTACAAACCACTTTGGAGCTGGGTACTAGCCTACTCATCTCAGAGAGGGCTCTCTCATATCACTTGGTCTCTAACAGATAAGTTTTCTTTAACAAGTCTATGGCTAGGTTTTGTTGCTTTGAAAGGGTTTTTTATGATTTCGTTGGAAAGAAAGGGAGGGATACTTAGGGCTATGAAGTCAAACTTCTAAAAACAAATGAAAGCACTGACTGGTAGGTAGAAATCTCTAGAGGATAAAGGATAAATGAGGTAATGAGTCTGAATTATAAATTGAAATTTGCAGGGTGTAAGAAGAAAGGAGAACATATAACTGCATCAGAGCATCAATAAGATGAATTCTGACCTAGTTAGGAAGAACTTAACACATTTTAAATTGATTAAGTCGAGAACATCACAAGATGAATTATGGACCTTTAAATATGCAATTTAAACAGGAGACAGTGAAAATGAAATCAAGAACACGGGAAATACATACGAATAAATAAGACGAATATCAGACCACCACCATTAGAATCTTTTTGTAGAAAGTTCCTGACATCTGCATGTGCATTCCATTCAGATTCAGAAAATTACATTCAGGTTCCAAATAGCTATATTGTGTTCCCTTGCACTTCTTCCAATGCCCCATACATTTAGAACTCCTAACATTTATATAAACTCGGATCCTTTAGTTTGAAACCAATTACAATAAAATCAAAAAGAAAATGTTTCGTTTTGAAACCGATTAAAATAGAAAAGAAATCGTTTCGGTTTGAAACCGATTAAAAAATAGGAAAGAATCATTTTGGTTTGAAACCAATTATGAAAATAGTAAAGAAATCGTTCACAAAATCTGGGGTTCGACCCTTTTGGTAGTTTGGTCCTTTTCTTCGCCATTTAACTCTGCTTCGACCTTTCATATGATTTTTTGTCCTTTATTGACATCTAGACATCATCTACTAGGCGCTGGAAAACTGCATTTTGTCTTACACAACCAGACTATTTCCTTCCACTGAAAATTGCAAGGAATGTCGTACTCCATCATCTCCTTTATCAGAATCTCCAAGTCAATGCAGATAGCATATGACATGACTGGCAGTCCAAGCTTGACTGTTTTGAACTGATTCAGAATCTCAAAGTTGGTAATCAGTTGGTCAACTAAAGTGGCTCCTTTCAAACTCTCCTTCAGGGTTTCAAACTTAGAATGAACCATTCTGGACTGAGTCAAATGAGTATTGTATTCTTCCTGGTCATACAATTTTCCCTTGCCATCCCAAAATGGTGGAAGATCTTTGATAAACAATTCTTCAAATAAATCTTTAAACTCATGTACACTCAGCTCCATCTGTGTTGATTTAGTTTGAACTGATTTCAAAAGGTTATGTTTGGCAATAACCCTCCCAGCCCAAATAATCAATGTAGTTATGTCCTTAACTCCAATGGTTTGAAGGTCTGCAGTAGGAACATAGTTGAGTAAATTTATGGCGTTATGGGCCCATTCTGATGGATTTTTGGCTAAGTTTTCATTCACAAAAGTACACTTATGTCTGGTTGTAATGGCTATGTTGTCTCTATCCTTAATGAAATTCAAAAATGATCTGAATTTGGAAGCTTTAGTAGCTATAGAGTCCCAAATGATATTCTTGGCTGCCTGTAAAAGACCTTTGCCTCTTAACCTCACTTTCAATTTATTTATTCTATCTTGCAAGACTACATTCTCCTTTTGAAATTGAGCTTTCCTTTCATCTTTTGCATGCATCTCCTGCTTCAATTTCTCTATACTTTCCTTCAGTCATTTGTTTTCTCCTTCCTTCAGGCTAACTTGTGACATAGCCTGGAAAATTTCTTCAGTATTTGATCCAATTTCTACAGTAGGAGTTGAAACCATAGCCTTATTTAGAAATTTTGTCTTTTCTCGTGACCATTTCACCTTTTCTTATTCTAGTTGCAACACCTTAGCTTTGTACTCTAGTGTCTCTTGAGGAAGTGTTATCTATTCCTGTTCCAGAACTACCAATCTTTTTGTTTGTGGATGCTCTGTAGCAAGCATTTTCAATCTCTTCTTCAAACTTTGAATTATTTTGTCTTTCTCATCTAATGAAGACTTCACCCCTTGGGAAACTTCAGACTCCAAACTCTTAACCTGAGTTTTCCAAGCTTTGTTAGATGCCTTTTATTGCCTCAATTGTCTTTCCATTTTTTCTGCATAAGATGACAATTTTGAATTCTTCAAGTTCAAACTCAAGTAATCAGAATATAACATGTCACTAGTTTGCCTGTGGAACTTAACCTTGTCTAGGGCACTTATGTTGTCATATTTTATCTTTATCTCAGAAACTTTGTCTTCTTCTGCAACTACGATGTTAAAGGTCTTCTTTTCAACATATCTTACTGTGAACAGAGAATATTTATGTTGAGAGACTATTTCCACTTCAGGGAATAAATAATTAATCTCACCCAAAGCTATGTTTCCCTTATCATCATACTGTTTTGCCAAATCTTCCCTAGAATGATAATTTGACCCTGATGTTTTATCAAAAAGATATTTCTTACTGTAAAAGGTTCTTGAGTTGCCCTCACTTTGGAGTTTATTTCCTTCTTCAATCTCTACAGTGCTAGTACCACTTTCCACCATACTTAGATTTTCTTGATCTCTGGACTCTTCATCTTCTAAATCCACAATTTGTGTTGGCTGTGTAACCTTCATCTTCTTTTTGATAGTCTGTTGGTCATCAATGTCCATAGCCTCTGAAATGCTTCCCTTGTTGTAAACACTTGTTTTAGAAACTTTAATCATCAGCTTCTAAGGAGCTTGTTGTGTTTGAATTGGCTATAGGGTCGCTTCCACATCAACACAAACTTCTAGATTCCTCAACCTATCAAAACCTTCAACCTATTCATGCTCATAAGGAGCATTTTTGTTCATCTGTATTCTTTTGGATATGATCTGGTGTGGATCATACCTTCTTCCCTATAACTGTGCAAAACCAAACTCTTTGAGCTTTTCTTGAACCTGAGATAAACATGATATGGACTTGACAATAAAGGGGCCAATGACAAAATGGAACTTAAGGTTGGAGGCTCTGTGCAACTTTAGGAAATGCTTTGTTTTAGATATAATTATCTGCCTGATGAATTCAAGGGAAAAGATTCTAGGAGTTAGAAAAATAGGCAATAGGTAAGGAGATTCATGACAACCATAAACCCAAATTACTGTTGAATGCATGAATAATACCCAATCTCCCACTCTGTTCTCCGGATTTGGTTGTAGATAACTTCTCATGTCATCCAGAACTCTAGGCAGGCTAGTATTGAAAATCAGACTATAAATCCTGGACATAACTTTGTTAATGAAGATGAGAAATGTAATTCGTTTGCATTCAGTTGACACAAATGGTGCTTCAGGAAATTCTTTGTTGTTACTTGCTTGGAAAAGTTTCAACAGTTAAGTATAGTATCTGAAATTCCTCGGGGAGTGGAAATTCACTAGTTGTTTATGAATAGTATCAACTAGGAATTTATCAAAGTTAATATAGACTGACAGACCAAACTCGGACTTGAAAAAGGTCAAAAGGAAATCGAGCATGACTTCCACCACATAAGTGTCACTGTCTAACCCTAAGACTTGATTCAATAAGGAGCAGACCCACTGGACTTCAATGACCATTAGATTGACATTCAATGGCACAGATAGACTTTCTGAAAACTATTCAGGTTTGACAATTTTCTATAAAAACAGGCTTCGGACTTCTGATGGACATTCCCTATATACCATAATCAATTTCTCTTCATTGAATGGTTTATAATTTGTAGAAAAAAAATCTGGTGTACCGAGGGATTCTCGAGTTGACAGAGATTCTATCCTACACAAGATGTGGGACCCTTGTTTATTAACAATGACCCTTTCTTCATGAGAATACTATTCGGCGCACCAACCTACAAATTTAGGGAACGAGAAAGAAATTTCGACAACATAGGGTTCTATGGTGGCCTGGACTTCTTCTAGGAATGGTATACTTTTACCGATTTTATCAGACAAATTACTTCTAGACACAGAGATAGGGGAAATGGTGATTTCAACATCGGAAACATTGTTGTCCCTGTTAATTAGGGATTCTTATATTGTTGTGGAGTCTTGTTCTATCACTGAGGTTATAATGGGATCCATGGTTATGATGTAAATACCTTGAAACAAGAAGAAATGGTGTGCAAATGGTGTATTGTTGGGTTGCAAGTGGAAAATGGTGGTCGCGCCAAGGTTCTAATGGTTCCAGTATTTGAAAGAAATAAACAAATGAAATAAATTAACCGATGACCTTTTATACTTTTCAACTTTGCGGGGGTGTGAGAAAGTGGTTTTGAGGAAATACGCCTTTCATTTTGCAATGTGCCTGGTGATTCCACGTACCCTCGAGAGAAAGCCTTGGTTTAAATTGTGGGACCGCTTTTAGGTGTTATACTCCGCACAACTTTAACCTCCACAACTGTTCTCGGTCGTTGAACTCGACGGATCACGATTCATGACTTTTCAGGCCCGATCAACTTAGCGCTTCCGCCATATTTAACATTTCCTTCCATCTTTAGACCTTCTCTTATTTTACCTGTCTTCTAAATCAATTTGCACATCTACAAGATTTTTGGAAACTAGAAAGGGTTGAACATTGTAATTGTGTGGTTTATTTGATCAATAGAAGTTTGACTAAAATTAATTATTCCAGAGGAAGCATGGAGTGATCACAAATCTATTGTTAAGAAATTGCATATATTTGGGAGCATCTATTATATTCATATTCCAAAGGAGAAACACAATTCAAATTTCTCTGATAGAGTGCACAAGTGTATTAATTTTCTTGGATATGAAGAGCATTCGAAGGCATATTTCTTATGGGACTTGGAAAATCATAAATTTGTAATAAAGCATTTTATTTTTTTGATGAAGCATGCACAACAGAATTTGAGAAGTATGTTGATGCACAAGATATCATTGTTACTAACACCCTTGAAATTCTACCTTAATTTGGATAAGAAGTTAAATAATCTACTCTAATGCTAAGGACACCCAAGTAGTTGGTGAAGATGGTTAATATTTTGTTGTAGAACCTAAAATGTATGATAGATTGAGAACTAGAAGACAAAAGTAGATAGAGAGTGCATAGAAAGTAAATTTGAGCTTAGAAGAAGCAAGTGATTGGAGTCACCTTTAGTTAATTATGCATTGATGACTGAAAGTTTTAGTGAAAAAGAACCACATACATATGAAGAGAACAAATAAAGTTGAGTAATGTGATGCCAGGTAGTCAAAGCTTGAAGTTTTTAGAAAAAATAGAACTTAAATTTTGGTTGAGTTTCTAGCAGATAAAAAGACAATTAGTTGTAGATGGATTTTTGGAGTTAAGTATAAGTATGATGGTACCAATGAAAACTACAAATAACAATTAATATAAAAAGGCTATGTTTAAAAATAAGGAATTGGCTATGAAGAAAATTTTGCACATATTACTGGCCAGGTCTGTCCTTTATGATCTATTTCCATAATTCATTTCCTTGTGTGGCCTTAAGAAACCACTTTTCTACCAAGGTAAGGCCATAAGTGGCCAAATGAGGAATGCTAAGTCCTCCATCTTGTGGTTTCCTAGTGCACACTAACCACTTGACCATAGGTAGACCTTTTTCCCCTTTATTCTTCACCCAAAAGAGATCTTTTAAGATAGAGTTTTATTGTAGCCCTAATGGTTGAGAATCCAAAGAGACAAATAATGTATGCATTAAACTAAAAATCTTGTCCCCCACTTGGATTTTGTCTGCTAAGGAAAGGTCTTGACTATTCTAGTATTCAAGTTTGATTGTAAGCTTATTAATAACCCAGTTTCACATCTGATTTTGAGTCATGTCAATGCTAAATAGAATACCAAGATACTTGGTGATTTCCCCCCTTTGAACACATTTCCATTGGGAAGGAATCCACCCTAAATGATCGTCTAATCCAATAAGTATCATAGATTTTTTCTCCTCTTGTAGTATCTCTTTAGAAGATTTACAAAAGGTGTTCATAAGCATAGTGGGAGTTTATTAAATATTACTGGGGAAGGCCAATAACTTTACCTTGGTAAACTACCTTTTATAATAGATAACCCAAGGCATAAGATGTGAGAACATATAAATCAGGGGCTATAGGGTAGCCCTGCGTCATTGATCTGCTAAGAGGAATAAGATAAGTAAGGGATATATTAACACACACAATAACCAAAGCATTGGAAACAAGAATATTGACATAATATATGAACTTTGACCCAAATCCTAGCCACTCAAGCATGTGTAGAATGAATTCCCACTCCAACTTGTAATAGTTCAACTTTAGACACATTCCTTTAAAACCTCTCTCTTTGTCCAAAACAAAATCCAAACATTCAATGATGGAAATTTTTAGCACTCTGTAAATTTTGTTCGGCTGATAGACAAATGACAGAGGTAATTGTTTCAACCTACTTTAGAGCTGGGCACTAGCCTGCTCAACTCGGAGAGGGCTCTCTCATGTCACTTGATATTTCTTTGATAATCAGTGGCTAGGTTTGGTTTGTTTTGGGGGGTTTTAATAAATTTGTTGGCTAGGAAGGGGAGGGACACTTCTGGCTATGGAGTCGAAATTATGAAAGTGAATGAAAACAATGACTGGCTAGTAGAAGTCTCAAGAGGATAAAGGCTAAATGAGGCAATGAATCTGAGTTGAAAATAATATTTAAGCAGAGTGTAAGAGGAAAGAGAGAACAAATAACTGCATCAGAGCATTACGAAAATGAATTCTGAATTAGCTAGGAAGAAATTGCACAGTTTAAATTGCTTAAGCCAAGAGCATCATAAGATGAATTCTAGGCCTTTAAATCTCCAATTTAAATAGAAGAAAATGTAAATGGAATGAAAGAACACATGAAATACATACAATGAAAGGAGACAAAACTCATATCACCACCATTAGAATCTTTTCATAGATACTTCAAAAGATTCTGCATATGTATTCAATTCAGCTCCAGAAAATTACAATTGAGTTTAGAACCAACAAAAAGGTGCCCTTGCACTTTTGCCAACATTAATTCATTTAGAATTTCTAGTACTTATACAATTCGATTACAATGGATGAAACTGAAACGTTTCAACTTCTAAAACCGACTACAATAATTTCAACTGACAGTCTCGGCATATGAATCGATTTACAATGATTAAACAAAAACGTTTCATAAACTAACGGTTGATTTTTCGACTGCTCGCCTTTGTCCTCGCCATCTATTGTGCTATGATCTTATGTCGAACTCGCCACTATGGTGACACTTGGAGGCTATTTACTGGCTCCTAGAAAGCTGCATTTTTTCTTGCCTAGCCGCACGATCTCCTTCCACTATGAGTCAAAAGGAATCGCGTAATCCATCATTTATTTTATCAGGATCTCCAAGTCGATGCCAGTATCATAAGTCATAGTCAGCAGCCCGATATTTACTGTCTTAAACTGATTTAAAATCTCAAAGTCTATGGCCAAATATTCCACCAAACTTGGTCCCTTCAGGTTCTCCTCCATGCCTTCAAATTTAAAATGATTTATTATGCAATGGGGGAGGAGAGAATTGCATTCCTCTTGATCATATAATTTCCCTTTGCCATCCCAAAATGGTGGGAGGCCCTTGATAAACAATTGTTCAAATGTATCCTTAAATTATTGTATACTCTGCTCCATCTGTATGGATTTGGTTTGAAATGACTTGAGTAAGTTGTGCTTCGCAATGATCCTCCTGGCCCAAATGATCAGTGTAGTTTTGTCCTTGACCCCAATGGTCTGAAGTTCAACAGTGGGGACGACATTTAGCAAAATTATAACATTTAGGGCCCATCCTGAGGGATTTTTAGCCAGTGTCTCATTTACAACAGTACACCTGCTTCGGGCAGTGATAGCCATGTTGTCTTTATCATTTATAAAATTCAAGTACACCCTGAACTTGGCAGCTTCAACAGCAATAGAATACGAGATTACATGTTTAGCTCCTTGCAAAAGTACTTTACCTCTCAACCTTCTCTTCAACTTGTTTACCCTCTCTTGCAA
Source organism: Picea engelmannii (assembly GCA_009831015.1). NCBI lineage: Eukaryota > Viridiplantae > Streptophyta > Pinopsida > Pinales > Pinaceae > Picea > Picea engelmannii. The sequence continues at coordinate 58,814 of ML812254.1, forward strand.
ATCTTGATTTTCATGTTGGACTTGGGACATCTTTTCATCCTTCATTTGCATCTCTTGCTACAGCTTTTCTATGATCCCTTTAAGGCTCTTGATTTCTCCTGTCTTGAAGCTTACTTGGGACATAGCTTGGACGATATCTTCAGTGTTTGAATCAGCTCCTGTTGTACCAGGTACAGTTGCGGACCTGTTTAATACTTCTATTTGTCCTTGTGACCAACTCCCTTTTTCCTTTTCCAGCTGCAACACTTTGGATTTGTAATTTAGTGCTTCTTGTCTGAATGTCTCTTTTTCTTTTTATAGGGCAACCAACTCTGTTGTCTATGGATATTCAGTGGTAGACATCTTCAACTTCTTTTTCATGCTTTGAATCAATTTGTCTTTCTCATCTAAGGAAGCTTTTACTCCTTGAGGGCCTTCAGATTCCAATCTTTTGACCTGGGTCTGCCAGGCTCTATTGGATGATTTTTCCTGCTTCAATTTTCCATCCAATTTAAGTGCACGGGTTGTAAGTCTTGAAACCCTCAAACTCAGACTCAGGTAGTCTGAATATAGCATGTCATTGGCATTTCTGTGGAATTTTACCTTATCTGGGGCACCGATATTTTCATAGTGCATCTTGATTTCAGACACTTTATCCTCATCTTCCACCACTATGTTAAGTGTCTTACTTTATACATCCCTGAATGAGAACAAGGAAGACTTGTGATGGTAAATCCTCTCTACTTCAGGTAAAAAATCTCTTATTTCACTCATGGCCAGATTTCCTTTCACAACGTATTGGTTTTCTAAATATTCTTTGGATTGGTAGACTGCTCCAGGTGCCTTATTAAAGACATGTTTCTTGCTGCTGAAATCTCTTGAGCTACTTTCACCTTGTGGCATGCTCTCTATGTTAGCTTCTTCGTTTTTGGTTCTACCCTCCACCATCTCCATGTTCTTTTTCTCTTTAGGTTCTTCCTCCTCCAGGTTTACTATTTGTGGAGATTGCGTGATTTTTATTTTCTTGGGAACATTTTGATGACGATTGGTTCCAAGGGCATCCGAGATGCTTCTCTTGTTATAAACACTAACCTTGGGATATTTAATAATCAACCTTGGAGAATTTTTCTATGTCTGGATCTGCTGCGGGGTTGACTCCATTTGTTGTTTCGGATCATGTTGCAAAGTGACTTCCATATCTACACAGGTTTCCAGATTTGCTAGTTTATCAAATCCTTCAACATGTTCATATTCATAAGGGCCTTGTTTGCTCATCAGTCTTCTTTTAGATATGACCTGGTGCAAATCATATTTCCTTCCTTGTAACTGTGTAAATCTAAATTCATTGAGCTTGGCCTGGATCTGAGGCAAACAGGATCTAGTCTTTACCACAAAGGGTCCTATTATGAAAGGAAACTTTAAGTTAGATTCTTTGCACATTTTCAGAAAATGTTTTGTTTCTGAGATGATTCTTTGCCTGATGAACTCTAGGGAAAATACTTTGGGAGTCAAGAAAACAAGTAAAAGGTAAGGTCCCTTGTTACGAGGGAAAAACTCTCTATGGCCAGGGTAAAACCACAACAGACAGGTATGACTGCAGAAAAAAACTCAATTCCAACATATGTTATATAAACTAATGTGTAAGGTAAGAAAGAGGCCTACCTCGATCCAACGTTTGATGATGTTCCACCATTGAGCACTTTGACCCAAAGCTTTATACCTGCAACAAGTTCTTTACAAACAAGCAGAGAAAGTATATAGTGATAATATAAGGGGGTTAACACATTAGATAGCATAATCCATTAATAAACATAACAAACATGCCCATGGATAGTAATCATATATTTTCATGATACCAATTGGACAGGAAAGGAGTATTTATATTGATAAATGATCAACAGAAGCGATAACATTATAGACTTCCATGTCGACACGGTTCGAAACCAAGAAACCAAGTTCCTTCCAACTGGGCCTCAACCACTTCAATCCTCCACCAAAGGAAAGCTCATAGAAGGGAGACAATGAGGTTCTCTCGACAATAGGGAAAGATATTGGGGGATGAACATTGTGTTCAGACTTGAGGAATAAAGGGATGCAGACTCAATATGAAGTAATTTCTCCAAAGTAACTTTTCTCTTAAAGTTGAATGCTTTCTCTTCTTTTCCATAGCTCGGGATTGTGCTTTTATAGCCTTCAAAATGCAACTGAAGGGCCCAGTCAGAACGTTTCCAGTATATGGAAGGCCAAGGATCAGAGATCTTCTGTCGTGACATGGAAACCCGACATCATTTTTGTATTTTCTAGCACAAATCCTGATGTACGTGGGTTGTAGTGGAGCATCCAGCGTATACGCATGTTGTATAGTGGATAGGGTGTGTATATGTGGAAAAAATGTATTTTTAACTCTGGATTCATCAAAAAGGGATGACAAGTCTGCATAGGGAAATGGAAAAATTCCCTTTGTGCAAGATTGAAATGGTGAGGAAAATCTTACTATAACATCCCTCTTGATAACCATATACCCAAATTACAGTAGAGTGTATGAACAACACCCAATATCCTACCATGTTCTCTGGATTTGGCTGTAAAGAAATTTTCATTTCTTCCAAAACCCTTGGCAGGCCGGTGCTAAAGATTAAGCTATAAACTCTGGACATGATCTTATTTATAAAAATGAGCATTGTGATCCTTTTGCATTCAGTCAAGATGAATGCAGCGTCAGGGAACTCTGTCTTATTTTTTTCCAGGAACATTCTTAGAAAATGTGTATAATACCTAAAGTGCCTTAGTGATTGGAAATTCATTAGCTGCTTGTGCACGTTATCAGCGATGAACTCTTCAAAACTGATACTGACTGTCTGACTGGACTCTGACTGAAAAAAGGTCAACAAAAAACCCAACATGACCTCTACAAACTTGTCATTATCTGAACCTAAAATATGACTTAATATGGAACAAACCCACTGGACCTCAATAACCATGACGCTCACATTCATAAGCAACAACAGACTTTCAGAATGATGTTCAGGTTTAACAATGGTCTTCAAAAATAGGGTTTTGACCTCGGAGGGACATTCTCTGTAGACAGTAATTAGTTTCTCTTTCTCAAAGGTCTTAGATGCTACTGGGGAAGACTCTAGTGTATTGAGGGTGTGTCAAATTGATGGGTTATCTACTTTGCAAGGGACCTCTGGCCCTAACTTATTCAAAATGACTTTTTCTTCCTGCGAGTATTCTTCTGCACACCAGCTTATGAATTATGGGAAAGGGAATGCAACTTTGATGGCGTAAGGGACTATGGAGGCTTGGGCCTCTTTGAGGAAGGGTATTCATTTCCCAAAATTATCTAACAAATTGGCTCTGGATACGGAAATGGGTGAGACAGTTATTTATGTGTCAAATATATCAGAGTCCATGTCAATTAGGGCTTCTTCTTTAGAGGTGGTATCTTTCTCTGTTACGGATAAAATGATAGGATTCATGGCCATGATGAAAAATACCTTTGAATGAGTGGAGAATGTGTGAGTCTGGTTCACTGTTGAGCTTCAATTCAAACAGAGCATTTGCGCCAATTTTCAAACGTTCAAATGATTTGAAATACCATAAAATAATGATCGGGGCCCTCCTTTTATATGTGTTTTTCGACATCGGGGGCAAGGCAAAGTGGTTTTGGGTAGACCGCTTTTCTCCTTGATATGCCTCTTTTGGCACCACATGTTCGCAATATGAAACCGTGGTATTTCCATTGGCCCTCTCCCAAGCATTTAAACTTCGCGCAAGTTCCCGGACCAATATGTTTTACGACCGTCGATTTTGGATGTTTTCAGATCTTTGGCCCGTTGGGCCCCATCATACCCATGCCTCCACTATATTTAGTCCTTCTCTGCTATATGTGACCCTATCCTCCAAACTATCGTGCCTCCATACCGATGTAGCTCCTCACCAAATTTCGAGACTTGGATTCAATTAAAAGAAAATTGTTATGGTGATAACATAGGCTCCAACTGGGGATGATATCCTCCCTGCGAGGTAGCAAAGAACGGTAGACCAAGTGCCTACCCATTAGGCTGTGATTTATTCGCGCAATCTGAATCCGCCAATATTTATTCAAAAACTTAAAATCGACCTAGCATAGCTCAGGGCCTTCACCTCGGGCTTCAACTATGTTGTTTTTTTCCCAACCTCTTCATGCGAAAAGAAAACACAAAAATGACTATGTGCAATGAATGGAAGGGGTGATGATGTTATCCCTTTCCTGCCATATTTAGCCCATTTCCTAGTTTATCGGGCTTCCAAACCAATTTAGCATTCCACTGGATTCTGAAATCTTGATTTCACATAAAACATTTAATGGTGACTAACACCACCATATCCTCCTACAATAATGTCCCCATTTATTTCTTAATGAGCATTCTCATTGTCCCCATTGACATCATGTGTATGAGGCATATAAGTGTATCGGTCTTCCACAAGCTCATCCAATGTTTCTTCCTCTATATCATCTTCTTCGTAAACTTCATTAATTATTCCATATAGAGCACTAACTTTCAAAACATTTTTGAATGTATTACCTCTTATCACCGATGGGAAATCACATACTGAAATATTTGGAGTAGATGTTGATACAATGTAATATTTTGCATGATATATATGGATAATAACCACGTATGCACCTTCAAAAATTTAATGAGGACTGACATCATTGTCAATAATTATACTATATTTCTCTAATGTTGTCTCAAGATACCTCTCCTTCTTCCAATTTGTTATAAACCCACACTCCTTTAAATAGTTTTGATGCACGAAAAAGGGTTTTACCCTCTTCAACTAGGAGAAATTCAACCAATCCATTCTCCTAGAACATTTATGAATCCAGAACATTTATGAATCCAGACACATAAGAACTTGGTCTTTAAGAAGCAATGGTATGATTCAATTACACCATTGGACTGTTGATTAGCACGAGGAAAGTCTCGGTAGCATTTTTCCCACATAATGAAAAAAAGATAACCAATCATCAATACATTAAATCAATATGAAAATTAAGTATAAAAAATAAAATGACCTATGTTATGGAAAGTAATCTAAGACAACATAATGAGTAACTTGCATTATGTATCCATTTCTAACCAATGTTTCCTAAAGTAGTCCAGAAACTTAACTTCGTCGGTAATTTTTTCAAATAATGTTCTCAATGCCTCGGTAATGACATCATGATCATGAAAACAATGAATTATCTCACCTATACTATGACATAATTCTATGGCTCTTTTATGGGAAGATGCTAATTGAAATTCATTCTTTGACCAAGCATGACAGACATGCCAAATGCAAAGGAGAACATGACAACAAAAAATTTCTTGACAACAAAAAATGATATTGTTTTTGTGTTAATTGAACATGATTAATAGTTTACAACCAAGCATATTCATGATCAAATGTAATAACAAAAAACGTTTAGGATTCCAAGAGTTAATGAGAATTCATACATTCAGAACACTCAAAATATTTGTCTCACCTCAATGCTTGAATTTATGCTAATACATCATCTATCATGAGAATGTTGAGTTTCTAATCTGGGCATTGTTTCCTACATGCATATAGGAGTGGTCTAATCCATTGGGTTATATATGATGCCCTATTAAATGAGAAAATTTCCCATGCAACAGGAACACCAATATATTGAGAATCGAAGGCAAGAACTGTGTACAAACAAACTACACAAACAAATACAATAAATAAATTCTCAATTTTAGAGTATTTATAATGAATGAAACATTGAACTCAATAGAGACATAAAAAAAGTAATGAAACTCACCCCATATTTGTTCATGCTAAATGTAGAATCCAAATCCAACATGTTGTTGTGAGAACATTTGACCATCATATCAAGCATCCATTCGGTTTGGATGCCAATGATCAATCATACATTCTCACCTTGTGGCCTCTAAGAGAAAAAAAAATGAATTTGTTCTCTTGTTGATACCACTTGTTAACACTCAAAGAATCCTTGGGATCTAATCAATACTTGTCTTTCATTTGGTGGTTGAATATATTCAAGACATATTTTCTACATAATTTAAGGTCTCAAGAACCCATCACAAAACCAAAGATCCCATCAAGGATATGTCGATCAAAGATTACATCAACTGGAACACCAATCCCACATAGTGTCTTTATCATTTACTAGATATCTTATGAAATATGAGGGGTTGGTAAAAGATTTTGGATCGCCATATCTATCATAATTTCCATGGCATGGCCAACCATTGTGATCCTCATGGAGGTACTCATTATAGGAAATAATTGCAACCACTATCATATCATTCATTTCATTAGATATAAATTTGCACTAGCATCCTCTTTTTTGGACAAAATTCCTCTTCCTTAATGGTGTTTCTAGACGTTGTCTAAGATAATTTGGGCCATAAAAACATTGGAACCTACAAAAAAAATGGCATTCAAATCAATATTAGTACACAAAATTAATACCAATAATATTTTTTGGAAGGGATATATATCTAGAGAACATGTATTGGATTAAATTATCATAATGAATACTAACAAGGCATAGTTTAAGGGAATTGGTCCCATCATAGAAGAATCACCATCATCAAGGTGAATACTATGAGATGTTCATAGAAATGTACATGGTGCATATAGATTGTTTTTCTCTCCTATAAGGATTTCTTCCAACCTACCAATGGTATCAAGGAAATGCAATCAATAGTGACATCTTCACGATGTATGTCACTCCAAAAAAGGTCTTGGATTGAAAAAGTAGGCTTGTCAAATAAACTTTGAATAGGGAGGTTCTTGATGTAATAATATTTTGTCTTGTGAACCATTGTGACAATAATTGTAATGTTTTCATGTAATTCCAACACATTATAAATGTATATAAAACAAAGTTAAATAAATATATGTCTCTCTCAAATAAAGAAGTTACATCTTTGTTTATTAGCAATCTAATAAAATAAATTGGCAGACTTTTTTTGGGAAATTTTTTTGAATGTTTTAAAACATAGATAATGGTCATGTGAATAGGATTAATTGTATCCATTTTTCCTAATTGTAACCATCTTGTACAATTCATGACAATATTGAGAATATTTTGTTTTAGGAAGGGATGGTTGACCCTTCCCCAAGCTTCCTCATGACTTGAATATTATACTTCAGAAATGCTTGACTGTGCCTTCCCCGCGCTCCCCCTTGACAAGAATATTATTCTTGAGGAAGGGTCAACCAACCCTTCCTCGATCTCCCCATATATTTGAATAATATCTTAGAGGAAGGGTCGATCAATCCTTTATTTGGATCCCCCTCTAGATGAATATTTTTCTTGAGGAAGGGTCATTCGACCCTTCCCTGGGCTCCCTCTTGATAATAATATTAAAATATTGAGGAAGGATCAACTGACCCTTCCTCAACCTTCCCCTAGATGTGAATAATATGTCAGAGGAAGGGTCATTCAACCCTTTCTCAAGATCCCTCTCATCATGAATACTATGCACCTTTCCCAAGATCCTTGAAGACAATAATACTATGCTTGAGGATAGATATGGTGACCATTCCCCTGGCTCCCCTTCAACAAGAATATTATGCCTGAGGAAGGGTTAGTTGACCCTTCCTCAAGCTCCCCCTCCACATGAATACTATGCTTGATAAAGGATCATATAACCCTTCCTTGGGATTATTCTCGATGATAATAGTATGAGGAAGGTTTGGCCAACCCTTCATCGGGATCCCACTTGACTCAAATACTATGCATGAGTAAGGGTCAACCAACCATTCCTTTGGATCCCTCTTGATACAAATATTATGATAATTGAGGAAGGGATGAATGACCCTTGCCTATTCTCCCCTAGATGTGAATACTATGTTGGAGGAAAGGTCAGTCAACCCTTCCTCAAACTCCCTATCAATAGACACTTCCTCTATCTCCTCCTTTACATGAATACTATGCTTAAGGAAGCATCAACTAACCCTTCCATATACTCCTTGTCGGAGAAAATGGTAATATTAATGAAGGGTGGTTGACCCTTCCTTGCGCTCCCCATTGACATGAATATTATTCTTGAGGAAGGGTCAATTGACCCTTCCTATGGCTCTCCCTAAATTTAAATATTATGCTAATTGAGAATGGATCAGCCAACCCTTCCCTATACTCCCCCTATATGTGAATACCTTGCTAGAGGAATATTTGATCAACCCTTCCTTAGACTCCCCCTGACATGAATACTATGCTTGAGGAAGACTTGTTCAACCCTCCCTTAGGCTCCCCATATACATGAATACTATGCTTGAGGAAGGGTATACTAACCCTTCCTCGAGTCCATCTCAATTATAATAGTAATATACTTGAGGAAGGATTGGTTTACCCTTCCTCGAACTCCCCCTTGACATAAATACTATGCCTAAGGAAGGGTTTGACAACTCATACTCAAGATCCCCCTCAATGTGAATACTAGGCTTGAGTAAGGGTTGACAAGCCTTTCCATGGGCTCCCCTTAGACATGAATACTATGATAAAGGAAGGGTTTTTTTACCCTTCCTCGGGATCCAACTTTACGTGAATATTATGCTTAGGGAAGGGTCATTCAATCCTAGGATCACTTTCAATGATAATAGTAATCGTGAAATTAAACCCTTCCTCTAGCTCCCCCTAAACACAAATATTATTCTTCAAGAAAATCAACCAATGCTTCCTCAAGCTCCTCCTTGACACAAATATTATTCTTGAAGAAGGGTCAATAAACACTTCCTTGAGATCCCCCTCTACAAGAATACTATTCTTGAGGAATTTCCAATCAACCCTTCCATGGGATCCCTCTCGATGATAATAGTAATCTTAAGGAAGGTTTAGCTGACCCATTCCTTGGGCTACCCATTGGCGTGAATATTATTATTAAGGGTTAAATGACCCTTCCCATGTCTCCCCATAAATGCAAATATTATGTTAATTCATGAAGGGATAGTTGAACCTTCCCTATACTCCTATATGTGAATACCATGTTGGAGGAAGGTTTAATTGACCCTTCCTGAGACTCCCCCCCACCCTCACCCCCCAATATGAACATTATGCTTGAGGAAGGCTTGGCTAACCCTTCCTTGGGCTCCCCCTCTATGTGAATACTATTCTTTAGGAAGGGTCTACCAACCCTTCCCCAGTATCCCTCTCAACAATAATATTAATAGACTTAAGGGATGGTTGGTTGACCCTTCTTTAAAATCCTTCTGAACGTGAATATTATGCCTAAAAAATGTTTGGTTGACCCTTTTGCCAACCACCCCCCCCCCCCCCCNCCCTTGATGTGAATAGTATTCTTAAGATATGGTTGACCAACCCTTCCCTAATCTCCCCCTAGACATGAATACAATGTTATAGAAAGGGTCATTCGACCTTCCTTAGGATCCCACTTTAGATGAATATTATGCTTGAGGAAGAGTAAATTGATCCCAGGCTCCATCTTGATGATAATAATAATCTAGAAGAAGGGTTGGCTAACCCTTCCTTAGGTTCCCCCTCAATGGAAATATTATTCTTGAATAAATTTTGACTAATCCTTCCTCAATATCCTCATCGATACAAATATTATTCTTAAGGAAGTGTTGGATGACCCTTCCTCAAGCTCCCCCTTGAAAAGAATACTATGCTTGAGGAAGGGTTGATCGACCCCTCGCCAATATCCCTATAATGAGAATACTATTCTTGAGAAAGGGTCAATCAACCCTTCCACATTATCCCCATAGAAATGAATAGTGTGCCTTAGAAAGGGTCATTTGACCCTTCCTTGGGCTCCCCCTTAATGTGAATATTTTGCTTAAGGAAGGGTCAATTGACGCTTCCTTCATCTCCCCTCTACATGAATATTATGCTTTAGGAAGGGTCAACCCTTCCCCAACTCCCTCTCGACAATACTAGTAATCTTGAAGAAGGATCACCCAACACTTTCTTGAGGCTCCCCATTAACATAAGTATTATGTTTAAGGATAGGTCAACCGACCCTTCCGCTAGCTCCCCCTTGACCTAAAATATTATTCTAATTGAGGAGAAGTTGGAAAAACATTCCTTAGGCTCCCCCTAGATGTGAATACTATGTTGTAGTAAGGGTCAGTCGATCCTTCCTTGGATGCCCCCTTAATGTGAACACTATGCTTTGGGAAGGCTTAATTGACCCTTCCTCAAGCTCCCCCTCTATGTGAATAGTATACTTTAGGAAGATTCTATCGACCCATCCCTAGGCTCTTTCTCAATGATAATAGTAATCTTAAGGAAAGGTTAACTAATATATATCCCCTTCAATAGGAACATTATTCTTGAGGAAGGATCAGTTGACCCTTCCTCAAGCTCCCCTTTGAGGAAAATACTATGCTTGAATAAGGGTTGACCAACCCTTCCATGGGCTTCCCCTATATTTGAATAGTATTTGAGAGAAAGGGTTAGTCGAACCTTCCTTAGACCGCCCCTATAGGTGAATATTATGCTTGAGGAAGAGTAGACTCATCATTTCACAATATTCCTCTTAACAATAATATTAATATCGAGGAAGGGTTGATCGACCCTTCCTTAGGCTCCCCCTTGACTTGAATATTATTCTTAAGGAAGGGTCAACCAACCCTTTATCAAGTTCCCCCTCAATGTAAATACTTTTCTTGAGGAAAGATCAATTGACCCTTCCTTGGGCTACCCTGATGAGAATAGTATGATTGAGAAAGGGTCAATCGACCCTTCCGCATGATCCCCATAGTCACAAATAATATGATTGAGGAAGGGTTAGTGTTGGCATAGGATCAGACCCAAGGTTCAACGCTTAACAGCGCACAAACAAAACCCTGACTACCATCCCTTTCAGCAACACCTGCGAAGCAGGCGAAGTCTCACCCAAGGTAGAAGAAAGAGTGGTTACAGGACGTAGGTGTCTGTAACCAGGTTGGGACAAAGATCTGTGATAAAAACACTTCGCAGGATATTCGTTTAATGCTTAAGAAGTGAGATGCATTAGTTTACTAACCCTATTAGCTTCACAGAACATAAAGATAGATTGGTGCAGTAAAAAATGATAATATACCCTAAGTACTTAGCACTTAGTATTATAAATTAAATATAGAATTCATCATACATAATAATCACAACACTTGAGTAGATTCATAACATAGATAACACAACACAAAGAAAACCAAAGACACCAGATGTACATGGTTCACCCCAGTGTGGGGATACGTCCACCAACCACTTCACCTCTTTATTATCTGTCAAAATCTTACATTCATTTGCTCCTGTGCACTAAGACACAAAGTAAAGCTTCGCACCAGACAGGAGATCTGCGCACTCAGAACCATATCCTCCTTACAAAACTAGGTCAAGGCACATAGCCAACTCTCCATCAAGAACAAAGCCTTAACATACATATATTCCTTTGCACAAAGCAACTCGAACTACTAGCACTTAGCTACTTCTACAATACTTTCTTCTTTATTTATACTTTTACACACCCTTACAATAAGGCCTAAACATGGGAAGACCCCATGGGCCGACATCCCATAAACTCATTACAAAAACCCTAGAGAACCCCTTACTAAGTCCACATAGCCCACAAAAATAAATGAGATTCGTGATCTCAACCCCGCCTGGGCGCTCCTTCTTCGACCATCGTGTCGGAGTCCAAAAGTGGGCCAAATCTGACCAAGGTTTCCCCAAAACTTGGTCAAGGGCCAACAGGCCCGCAACACTCACCAATGACTCATCCCAAGTCACTCAGATCTAGACAATGTTGCTTCAAAGGCCTCGAGCTTAACTCGAGTTGCCTCGACATGCTGCTTTTCCTGAGCCTCCTACTCAGTGAACTTCTGGATCGTTTGCTCTGTAACAGGCCCTTCTAGGCATTGTTCTATTGTTGCAACAACTTGATCTAGTTGTGATCCTTGTCCATCAATATCTTCGAACACCTTGCACAATTTGTCTTACACAGGTTGCAACTTTTGAGTGACTTCCATTACCTTACCCTTGAGGGCAGTGATTTGTTGATGTATTGCGTGTTGCTCCTGGGATCTCTTCATTCTTTCTACCGTGGTGAGCAGCTTCATCTATGCCTGCACTAAAAATGCTTGATGTTGTGCCCCCTGTAACTACGCTTCTAGGTTCTTCAGCTCTGGATCCTCGGTGAGGTGTTCATATGTTTGGGCGCTCTTATAACGTAGTTGTTTACATTCTAAGGCGAGGGCTCTTATCCTTACTATCATGTTCTTAGCGGCCTCCTCCCTCTATTCATGCACCTCCTACGGGGTGCTCGGTACTATTTGGGCCTCCAATTCTGTTATCTGAGCCTAAAGTTGTTGGAGGTGTTAGAACATGAAGGATTGTGCTCATTTTACCATTGAAAATACCCTTGTCACCCAACCATAGGCCGAAGCCACCCTCCGAGCACCTTGACCTTGACAGAGAAGAATCCTGGTAGCAATCAATAGCCAATCAAGGCTAATGCACCAAGCAAGAAAGTAACCAAATATGATCAAATAGTCCAACCCAGAAACGGGTGCAACACTTTCCCCAGAACTTGCGCACAAAACTACCAGACTGCAGTGCGCACAAGTGACTTCTACACTTCTGAGAATGTGACAAATGAGAGACTGGAACCCTATGTTTATAGTATTTCTAGCAAGCTTTCCTAGATCGACTTCTCCTTCTGGGTACTAATTAATTCATAGTATTTATCTTTCTTAAGTCGACATCTCATCTAGGGTTACATTCATTTCATTACTTCCTTCCAGAATATTCTAATCTCGTCATAGGTCACAATAGAGGTTCATACCTCCCGAAGCTACCATAATATCAACAATCCCTCCTAGCTAGGGAGGTATGGTCTTGAGCACAAACAGACCATTCAACTGGTAGCTTCCTTCATCTCCCTTCTACATGAATATTATGCTTGAGGAAGGGTCAACCCTTCCCCAACTCCCTCTCGACAATACTAGTAATCTTGAAGAAGGATCACCCAACACCTTCTTGGGCTCCCCATTAACATAGATATTATGTTTGAGGAGAGGTCAATCAACCCTTCCGCTATCTCCCCCTTGACCTAAAATATTATGCTAATTGAGGATAAGTTGGCCAAACATTCCTTAGGCTCCCCCTAGATGTGAATATTATGTTGTAGTAAGGGTCAGACGATCCTTCCTTGGACGCCCCCTTAATGTGAACACTATGCTTTGGGAAGGCTCAATTGACCCTTCCTCAAGCTCCCCCTCTATGTGAATAATATACTTTAGGAAGATTCTATCGACCCATCCCTAGGCTCTTTCTCAATGATAATAGTAATCTTGAGGAAAGGTTAACTAATATATATCCCCTTCAATGGGAACATTATTCTTGAGGAAGGATCAGTTGACCCTTCCTCAAGCTCCCCTTTGAGGCAAATACTATGCTTGAATAAAGGTTGACCAACCCTTCCATGGGCTTCCCCTATATTTCAATAGTATTTGAGAGAAAGGGTCAGTTGACCCTTCCTTAGACTGCCCCTATAGGTGAATATTATGCTTGAGGAAGAGTAGACTCATCATTTCACAATATTCCTCTTGACAATAATATTAATCTCAAGGAAGGGTTGATCGACCCTTCCTTAGGCTCTGATCCGGATTATTTTCGGCACAAAATGAGAGCGGAGATATAATAAAGAAATGCACAGAGATATCACGTATATCCAGTAATATAACAGAAATATATCAAAGATGCAACCATAAACACAGAGATACAGTAATACACGATTTCTA
>ML812254.1:82991-106086 GCA_009831015.1 Picea engelmannii
CCGGAATGAGGCAGTCTTCCCGGCGGGCCCTGTCCCAATGTGTCGCGAATCCATTGCATCAGACCCTTCCACTCCAAAACCCGTTACCGCTTACCACCCTGCTGACATACCACCATCGCCCTATGCTGTCACATCCCACTACCTCCTCTAGCGAGTCTTGTCTCATAACTCTGTCAGTTCCTCCCCCCTGTTTCACCCATCACAAGTCACCTCACCCTCGCATATCCTCCAATATTCGCCCTCCACTTCATCCTCATGCATTCATAGATTTTCGAGACAAGGTGCGAATTCGATTTCACAGAACTACAGTCATGGTTTAAAGACACATTCATAGATCAAAGTGATGAGATCGGGATCTGGGAGTCCAATCTTCCTCTGTATCTCTTTCCCCAAGTCCACCATTTTCCCGAATTCGCCCTCAAATGTCAGGCTCATTACCTCCCCGACCAGAGAGCCATAGTTTCATCTTATGGAGAAACTCTTTTCTTTTTCACACTAGAGGCCATAGATCAGATGATGCAGATATCTAGAACCGAATCCGCATCTCCTTTCAACCTTGAAATCCTAACAGGATTATACCAGAACCTGTCTTTTCCCCAAAGAGCCCAGATTTTTGAGCTTTTCCTCCCACAGGATGTTCAACTCCCCAAGAAAAATCCCCCATACCATTCCTCCCTGTTCTTAGAAAAGGGAAACCAAGTTATTTCATCACTTTGTTGTCTACTTGGCTATTTCTCAGACGAATGGGTGGATGAACCTATATTAGGTTTCCTATCCATTTTCTCTATTGAGGAAAAGGCCACCATCCAGTTCGATTACAACACTTTCCTGCCAGAAAACATCCACAGAAAGCTTTCAAAATTCGCCACTGAGGGTATGTTTCAGTATTCCTAGATACTGGCTTACATGTTCACCTTTTTTCAAGTAGAAAGGTTCTCTTTCTCGATGCAGAAAATGGACAAGGACGGAAAACCACATGCTATAACATCTTGAACTTCATTGCTCAGAAGGAACTCCATAGAGTTCAATTTCAAATAGTTCATCGAGCAGTTTTATCATCCAGTGGTGACCATGCTCAGTGGCAGACCAGAGCCAAGGATAAATGAGGAGATCCAGAGAATTTTACACCTCTCGAACCTCACAAATACTGGAGACTGGTACATGTATCAAAATCACACATAAATCAAAGTATATGGGTGTGAGTTAGCTCCCTACAAACTGCCCAAGTATTTTCCTGTTAGGATATTTTCCCTCGAGTATATAAGACAAATGATAAATTCATATGATATACACTTTGTGTCTCTGAAGAAGAAACAACAACTGAGGATTAAGGGGCAAATAGGATCTTTCATCTGCAAAATCCGAGTTTTCGGGGAAGAGGCAGACAAGTTGTTGAAGGAAATGAAGTTCGACACAAGTTTCCTGTGGCACTATGATCTGTGTGGGATCATCTCGAAGATGAGAGTGAAGAATAAAAATATCATGTATGTTCATACACCCAAGCCCGAGATAGAGAAGTTTGTGAATCAAACGGAGTGGGACATGAACACTCTAGAAGAGGTAGAACAACAGTCTCCTTCAGTCATTATCTTGCAAACAACCACACCACAGGTACCAAAAGAGAAAAGACCCAGAAAGGATACTTCCCCTTCAGTCACAGAAGTCTTGGCTGAGGATTTCCAGATACACACCAAGAGGCCAAAAGCCAGTCATACAACTGACACGACTGGTGAAAAGGAAACCCAGTCCACTACAGTTATGAAAGGTGATCATTCACCTCTTATCTCAAGCAACTAGCAAATCATGTCTACTTCTTCATCCAAGAAGCGGACTAACACTTCACTAGTCAACCAGCCAAATCAAGGAGGGGCAAAATTGAGTATTTTTGAGAAATACGATATGATCAAGAAGAAGAATCATATGCTGACCAGTAGCACCTATGCTCAATTTTGGAAGAAAACGTCCACGGCACAACATAGACTGTTATCATCTTTCGATACAGAGAAAGGAAGAATGCACATGGCCTTTTTGCAAGCATAAGTGCCTGATCCAAAAGCAATAACCGATTACAAAAGGGCAACATTTGAGTTCAACACCAGAGATGTACATCCAACTGATCATATGGATCTACACAGGAAAATGGGAGAAATGGTTTTCTCTACATTGGCAAATGCTTCTACTATTTCTGCTAAGGTACATGTCTCTCTGAACAATGTCCAGACTTAACTAAAGTTGGAGAAGATATCATCTTTCTCAAAGGACAACAGAATAAAGTCCTTAGAAGAATTGGTGCTGAAGATTGGGTATGACCCCCCAAATGTGAAAGAAGCTGAGGAGATGCTCAAGAAAAAGAATGTTGACATAGAATCCCTGAGAAATCAACTTAAACTACCACCTACAAAAGACTCTCAAGCCAAAAATATTGTTGAGACAGAAGGATGAGATGCTCAAATTGATCATGGAGCAGAATGCACAGTTAAAAGATATGGAAGCAGAGCTGGAGAGGTTGATAAAAGAGAAGGAATAGGCAACACATATGGAAGTCATCCCACTGAGTGCAGTTCCTCTCACAGGAGTTAGCACGGCAACTGTATCAACAACCACCACAACAGAACTTCCGTCAGCCATCCCAGTGACAATTTCAGGAACATCTGAAACCTTAGCAAAATCAATGGAGGAGATGACCCTACAAGGAACAGAAATCAATAGACTAAAAAAAGAGGTTGAGAATCTCCAGGAACTCAAGTCTTCCTACCAGACAAGCTACAACATAGAGAAACAAACATCAAAAAATATCAAGTAGGAGACAAAACAGCTACAGAAACAAACAGTGGTGGGAAAGACACTGGCAGAACCCAAAGAAAACATATGGATGGATATATCCAAGTCCATAAATGAAATCTGGCCTATCGTGCAAATCATGTTCGAGAAAAATGAACTAGTACTGAGGAGCAGACAGGTTATCGACAAGATAAAAGGGGATCTGGGAGAAATGCCCACTGAAGCAAATGAAATCATTAGATTTCTAAATTCGAAGACCAGGGAAGAATTGGAAGACTTGAAGATTGAAGATATAACAAATACTATCCTCGAAGTCAAAGGGTGCTGACCAAAAAAGGATTGATGTTGCAGCTGGAGGAGAAGGCCTAGAACATGGACATCGGAGTTCAAAGGTTCTTCAACAAGATCGATGCCTTACAAAAGAAAGTTCTACCTAGTTTAATGGTTCTGAATGACAAGATGATGACCCTTCCTGACTACAAGTAGAAGATAGTTGCAGTGGCCAAGGATAGTTCCAAGTTCTCAGGGATATAAGGCAATATAACAGGCAAGGCATTCTTGGAGTCTTTGTAGCCGGACCTCAGCATACAGCACGAGATCAAGTATATTTTCATTGTCAAGCCGACTTTTGCCAAGTATACTAAAATGGATGAATATACCAGAGATTGCTCAAAGTCACCATTCCCAGTCAGCTAAGATGGGAAGAGTTGTGCAATTTGACCGAGTAGGAGATGAGGTGTACAATTTGAGTCAGCAAGCAGATCATTCAAAGTCATGTGAATGACTCACCAATGGCCTTCCCCAAAATCAGTATGAAGAATTCGACACATCATCGACAGTTCCTAAAGTTTTGTATCTTGTTAGCTAGTTAGTTAGATTTAGAATATGCCACATCCTGATCATTAATGACAGGGTCATTTGTAATTTTGATTATAAATACTTCAAACTTTGAAGTACTAAGGGTTGATCTTTACGCCCTAGCAAGCTATAAGAAATATAATTTTTATCGAGATATCTTTCAGTAATATAAAGAGACGTTTCACAGGATTCCTGCGTGTTAGTTGTTGGTGAAGTTTTTCTCTTCTTCGTTGAATGTTTATCATTCTTAGTTATCATCTTGTTTTCTAACCTGGTCATTTAAAAGGAGTTAAAGTTGCATAATTTACCTTAGTGTACTTTGTTTCTAAGATTTTAAAGGTCTAAGTGTTTATCTTCTGATGTTTCAGTAAAGAAATTCTTAATTGCTTCTTTGCTTTAACTGACAATCTCATCTTTTTCTGCTTACCATCACTTTATTTCTAAAGAATCCAATAGTTTCATTATCCTGCCCTGTGAAGAAAATCTTTAAAAAATATGTTCTTTGATCTCTATCTTTATAAAACATACCCCATAGCCCAATGAATGTGTAACCCTATTTCAGCCAATTTACAAAAACAAACAACACAGTCCGATTTATTTAACTAGCCTAATATCTGAAAACTAAAACAAAGTTAAATCTTACAGAGAGATCCCTCTCTGAAACTGGTAGGGATAGATCCCAGTTTCAAAGCGATTGGATAAAGTTACCTCTGGTAAATTTCTTCTGCCCCCCGACAACCTCTGGGAATTTACAAAGCGTTAACATAGTGGTGACCATACTGGGGAACTGAACAAACTTTCAATCCCACGATTTCTTTTCCCTAGAAGAAAACTTTATTTTTGAACTAATCACAAAATCTAAAAAAGAAAAAGAGATAATGTTAAGAGGTTGTTAAAATTTTGTACATAATTAATTTAGATCCATAAAAAATTAAACAAGTTGGCTCCTAAAAGAGCCTACACCATATCTCACCCAGATCCAGAACCTGCAATAGCAATTGATAATCCAGAACAACTGCTCAGAAAGAAGACCACTGCAGAAGGTTTCAGGAGTCACAATCCCCTTCATAGGTCCCCTTCTCTCCCAAAGAAACTTGTCTCCCTTCAGGATCTCGAGTTTAACAATAATTTTGAACAAAGCCTCTTTAGAACAAAATCTAATATCTTTGTGACTGAAACCATTTTAGATCAAACCATCCTGCAACCCTAGACCTCGGAAATACTTTCTCCCAGAGCAGACCCTGATCAAAGATTTCTTGAGGAATTTGACAAATTAGAAAATTTGGTAGCAAACCTTGATCAAGCCTTATACCAAGCTCATTACCAATAGTCAGTCGAACTTTCTGCCATAACTATTGTTGCAGCTTCTGTAAAACCTCAACCATCTCACTTTGTTCCTCCTAGCCCTTCATCCTCCACATCTTTTGTCACTTCCCCACCAATCACCCAGGTTGTTGTTCAGCCTCCTCCACCTATCATGGCAGCCATATATGATCCCTTGGTGTTGGTCGCTCCTTTACATGCCATGCCCCAGGACTACCAAACAATACTTCCACAGTTCGATGGTATTGAGCCTTTGAATGCACAACAACACGTTGACAAAATGAATGACTATTTTGATTTGCATGAAGTAGATGAAGCTGACGTTCAAATGAGACTCTTTGCACAGAGTTTGATAGGGGACGTGAAGAAATGGTACAAATCCTTACGTCCTGCCTCTGTGACCGACCTTTCCGCTTTTCAAAGAAGTTTTCTAGACAGATGGGAGGTAAAGAAAACTCCTCTCCAGATCTTTTCAGAATACAAAAACATCAGAAGGAGCCAAGGAGAGACAGTGCAGGACTACTGCACCCACTTCAACAATCTGTACAATGCAATTCCGGCAGATATCAAACCCCCACAAGGTTTGGCATTAATAAAATTCCCTGACGGTTTCAAAGCTGACATGTCATATCAGTTAAGGGAAATAAATTTCGTTACTCTGGAGGACATGCAGAAAAGTGCAGTAAGTGTAGAAGCCAACATGTTAGCCAGAAGAGCCCGACAGAGGACAGAAATGAGAGTTACGATTAAAGAAGAGCCTACCACTTCCTCTTCAGACGCCAAACTGGATTCCTTAACCAAAGAAATGGAAAGGATGATGGAGAGACTTACTATAACTGAAAGGAATCCTCCAAGATAAAACCAAACTACTCCTGAGATTTGGAATCCGAACTTCGGGAGAAATCCCACCCAAATCAGGTAGAGAGATCCTAGGGATCAAAGAGAACAGAGGGGTCTTGATCAGCAGATCAAGCCACCCCTTCAGGAGAATTATGCTGATGAGGGTGAGGAGATAATCGAATAATTGGATGACACACATATAAACCTCATGGTTGTTCACGACGACGAAGCCATCTTTCTCACACAGGAAGAGTAAGAACTTTTTCTTCTTTCTCAAACAGAGTTAAATGAAGAAGCAGAGGAAACAGAACAGCAGGCATTTGAAAATTCCATAATGGAGGTACACAGGCAGTACAATCTGAGAAGCAAAAAGACGAATGAGAACCCTCCAAAAAAGGCCACTGAAACGAAGAAAACAGTCGAAATCAAGAAGACTTCGGAGAGTTCTACCAAGAAAGCACCTGAGAGGAGTAATGTTGAATCTCCTACAAAAACAAACCCCAGCATTCTGCAAAGATCAACTCAGACCGAGGTTTCATCAGCTAGTCAACCAAGTACTTATGCCCAGAAGACTGTGATAGACAAATCGAAAATGCAGAGCCTAAGAAAAGCTTCAACTACTTTCATCCTTGAAGGGGAATTAGCCAAATTGAATATTCCCATCCCCCTTTGCGAGCTAATGAGTAAGAATGCCTATAGGTCGCAGGTAATTAAAGAATTGAGCATCGAGCTCGAGATAGGCACGAAGTCCTTGACTGTTGGATCAGCAAATCATTCGGATATGGTAAATCTTACTGATGATCAGCCTGAGCTCTTGTTTGGCCCTGAAGTTGATGGTCAGGTTGACACCAGTGACGCAGCCCCTTTCTACATCATCCTAAATATCCACGACCTGATTCTGCACAATGTTATGCTTGATTCAGGTGCCTCTCACAACTTAATTCCCAAGGCAGTGATGGAAAAGTTGGGACTCGAGGTAACCAGACCATACAAGGATTTGCATTCTTTTGACTCCATCAAGGTCAGATGCATTGGATTGATTAAAGACTTATGTATCACCTTAGTTCAAATTCCGGTAAAAAGCATGGTTATGGATGTTATGGTTGCAGACATCCCCATGAAATATGGTATGTTTCTATCCAAGTCTTGGGGGGGGCAAGTTGAAAGGTATCTTGCAATTAGATATGTCTTATGCCACAATCTCGCTATTTGGACAACAGAGAAGACTGTACAGAGAGACGTTGATGAAATATATGGTTAGCAGTCAATAAAAGCCACATAACTACCCACTATACTCTGCACATTCTGATATGGATTCCTTCATCCTGTATAACGATGGTGATATGGAAGAACAAATCACTCAGTTGGAAGAGGATACACCTGATTCGAAAGAAGATAAAGAAATCACTGAGGTAAGAAGAAATACAACTATAGAAAGTGAGGAACTGCCAGCAGATTTCTGGAGCATGGACTTCGATGGATCTGTGAGCAAGGAGAGAGTTGGAGATGGAGTTTGGTTGCACAACAACAGATCAAGATATTCAGAGAGTCATTCTTACAAACTAAATTTTCAGTGCACTAACAATATAGCCGAGTACGAAGCTTTGATGTTGGGCCTGAAACTATTGAAGAAGGTTGGTGCCAAACAAATCATGGTAAGAGGTGATTCTGAACTGATTATCAAACAAATTAAAAGTGAGTATGCAGCAAAACATCCCAGACTTAGAGCTTATAGGAATGTTGTTTTGAATTCCCTTCAATGTTTCACAGAAACTGATTTGCAGGTGATGCCCAAGGGACATAACATTTTAGCAGATGGGCTGGCTACGTCAGCAGCTACATGCAAGATACCTTTTCATTCCACTCACCCATACATAGTAGAGGTGAAGTGCAGACCGACTATCCCGGACAACATCAGATACTGGCAGGTATTTGGAAATGACGATCAAATTGAAGATTTTCTACAATGTAAAAATGACTTCGAATGTACAAATATAGACTTAGAAAATGATGATGAAGATGTAAATAAATATGTTTTTGAAAATGGTAGTGTAAATAAAGTAGATTTAGATGAATTGAATGAAGATGAAGTAGATTATGATGTTTTTCATTTAAAAAATAATGTATTACCTAGGGGTTTAGTTTTGTTAGAGGACCTGTTTGATTTTAATGATGTGGCGAAAAAACCCAAAATTGAAGCTAGTGGTAAGGAGGTTGAGGAGTGTAACATAGGGACAGAAGAGAAGCCTAAGAATGTAAAACTTTCTAAATCTTTACCCCCTGAGCAGAAACTCAAATACATTGAACTTTTCAAGGAATATGTAGACGTATTTTCCTGGGGTTATGAAGATTTAAAATATTATGACACAAGCATCATACAACATAGGATCCCGATAAAATAAGACACAAACCTTTCAGACAGAAACTTAGGAGAATCAATCCCAAGTTACTTCCCCTTATAGAAAAAGAAATTAAAAAGATGTATGATGCAAAAATCATAGTTCCCTTAAGATTTTCCAAAAGGGTTTCTAATATGGTTCCGACCAGAAAGAAGACTGGTGAAATCAAGCTTTGCATTGATTTCTAAAACCTGAACAAGGTCTCCCTGAAAGATAATTACCCTTTGCCCAAAATGGACCACATATTACAAAAGGTAATTGGAGCCAGCAGAATATTCTTATTAGACAGTTTCTCAGGCTATAACCAGGTTCTCGTCCACCCAGATGATCAAGAGAAAACAACCTTCACCACACCTTGGGGAACCTTCATGTATGTGAAGATGCCCTTTGGTTTGATGAACGTTGGTGCCACCTTCCAAAGAGAAATGGACATTGCTTTTGTGGACGAGCTTGACAGGTTTATAGTCATTTATCTGGACGATGTAACAGTTTACTCTCAATCTGATGATGAACATCTACAGCAACTCAGACGGGTGTTTGAGAAATGCAGGAAATTTGGGATCTCTTTGAATCCCAAGAAAAGCCTTTTCGGGTTAAAGGAAAATTGTTGGGACACATAATCTCTAAGGACGGAATTAAAATAGATCCCAGCAGAATAGAGGCCATTCAGAAACTAGAACACCCTAGGAATATCAAAGAGTTACAATCTTTCATCGGCAAAATAAACTTCCTGAGAAGATTCATACCCAACCTGGTCGAGCTTCTCAGGAATATCACCAATATGTTGAAAAAGGACACAAAAATAAAACGGAACACTAAATCCAAGCAATCTTTTGAACAGGTTAAGCATGCATTCACACAAGCTCCAGTGTTGATTAGTCCAGACTTCACCAAAGATGTTTACCTTTTCTCTTTTGCATCTGAACATACCATCGCAGCAGTATTACTACAAAAAAACAACGAAGGGTATGAACAGCCCATAGCCTTTTTCAGCAAAGCCTTGAGAGACGTTGTGTTGAATTATAAAACAATGGAGAAACAAGCTTTTTCTTTGGTGAAAGCCATAAAAGATTTCAGATTTTGTATTCTCCATTCCCACACCATTGCTTATGTTCCCAATGCAGTGGTAAAGGATATTCTAACTCATGATAATCTGAATGGAAGAAGAGGAAAGTGGATTGCTTTCATTCTAGAATATGAGATAGAGATTAATCCTACTAAGCTGATCAAAGTTCAGGGTCTAGCAAAGTTGATGGTTGAATCCAATTTCCATGCTTTAGATATTAATTTCTTGGTTGCAGTTGATGAGCAGGGAGAGCAAGAGACTCCAAGCGTGAAAGAGGTATTTCTAGACTCCCCATGGTACGCAGACCTGGTATTTGTCCTGAACAATTCACAAGCTCCCCCTGGTTTGACTAAAACTAAAGCCAGGTTTTTGAAGTTAAAAGCATTGAAATTTTGTATCCTAGAAGGTAATATTTATTGGAAAGACACTGGAGGTATTTTGTTAAATTGTCTGTTGAAAGACGAAGCTGATAAAGTTTTACAGGATTTTCATGCAGGAGACTATGGTGGACATCTGAGTTGGAAGACTACAGCTAATAAGATCCTCAGAGCTAGGTTTTACTGGCCCACATTGTTTGTTGATGTACATCAGAAAGTCACCTCATGTCATAAATGTCAAGTGTTTGAAGGTAAGAAGAAGCCATGCATTTGCCTCTGAAGCCCATCTCTTTTGAAGCCCCTTTCCAGCAATGGGGTTTGGACTTCATCGGAGAGATGCATCCCCCTTCTTCTAGCCAACACAGGTGGATTCTTACTGCCACGGACTATTTTATGAAGTGGATCAAAGTTGTACCATGCAGGCAAGCTACTGACTATGTTATCATTAAATTTCTAGAAAATCATATTTTGTCTCGTTTCAGATGTCCCAGAAAAATCATAGCTGACAATGCAGCGGCCTTCCGATCTAAAAATCTCATCGAGTTTTGTATCCAGTATCACATCACTTTGGGACACTCCACAGCTTATTATCCTCAAGTAAATGGTATGGTTGAGTCTTCCAATAAAACCCTGGTGAACATCATTAACAAGACGCTGGAAGAAAATAAAAATTCCTAGCATAACAAGTTGGTTTATGCACTTTGGGCTGACAGACTGACCACCAAGAGGTCAATTGGGATGTCTCCATACCAGTTGGTCTATGGAACTGAAGCAGTTTTCCCTACCTCTTTGGGGGTTCCTGTCATGAAACTTTTGCAAGCGATGCAAGCTGAGCCAAATGATTCCCAAAGAAGAATAAACCATATGATCCATTTGCAGTAGTCCAGGGAAGAAGTTTACAACAAAACTCAGATCATTCAGGAAAACATAAAAAAGATTTTTGACAAAAGAACCAAAGAAAATGATTTTGAGTTAGGTGACTTGGTACTGAGGTGGGATTCTAGAAATGAAGACAAGGGTAAACATGGGAATTTCGATAGTCTATGGAAGGGCCCTTACATTATTCATGCATTCAGAGGAAATAACACTTTTTTGCTTAACAACATTGATGGAACAAACCTGCTAGGTGGACCTATGAATGGTAGGATGTTGAAGCACTATTCACCCCCCTGGTAAAGGCCTTTGTCACACATGTCCATTGTACAAACCATTTTTATTTTACTTGCAGTTTTTTGAGTGGATAACGTTGATCAGATGGTTGAAGTCCGCAGAGAAGGCCATGGGCCACTGGACAATGTCATCAAAATTTTCAAAATAAAACAGATCAAATAGAAAAAGAAGCTCCAGAGAAATCTTTCAGGACATCATGAAGCAAGATTCTTGGCACTTCACAAGGAGAGTACCATCCCCAATGGATTCGTTGTTATAACCCTATAATTCATAGGATCAACTGGTGAATGAAATTTCATTCCTTCAGTGTTTTTGGTTGGAAAATAATGTTTCATTCTGTAAATGATTTGAAAAGAAAGAAAAGAAAAAGAAAAGCAAAAAAAGAAAAAGAAAGAAAAGAAAATGAAAAAATGAGAAAAAGAATAAAAGAGGGCATAAAAGAAAATGGATAAAGCCCCATGCAATAACAATGACTTGATCCATACAGTTTAAACATGGTCAAGTCCTTTGAATTGATGTTGATGGGACTAGTGAATAAGCTTGGCTAAATTGTTCAATCTTAGCCAAGTAGTTAGGTTAATTAGTGAATAAATTTGATCAGATTGTTCAATCCTGATCAAATAGCCCCGGGATAGAGTAATTTCTTAGCCAAACAGTTTAATATGGGCTAAATGTGTAGGTAGCTATGTTAGGACATAGGTTAGCCAGCTTTTCTTTCAATAAAATTGGTATGATGTTCGATGAAAATGCATGATTCTGATGTTTGAGGTGTTTTCCTAAGCCCATGGTGACAAAAGCAAAGGAAGCAGTGCACAAAACCCACAAAAAAGAACTGAGCCTAAGTTTTGTTGCACATATTAAATAGCGCCCAGAGAATAAAGAACACGCTTAGATCAACGATCGATCTAGCGGTGCGTAGATCAACGGCTGACAGTGGATTTCGGACCCTCCCGATCGTTCTGCCTTTAACAGTGGGGGGGGTCCGGAATGGTGATTAACAAGTGTGCGCAGATCTATGGTCAACCTGATGGCACATAGATGGACGGTCTACAAGTGATTTCGAACCCCCTCAATTGTTCTGCCTTTAACGGTGGGGGGGGGGGTCGAGAATGAGGCAGTTTTCCCGGCAAGCCCTATCCCAATGTGTCATGAATCCATTGCATCAAAATCTTCCGCTCCAAAACCCCTTACCGCTTACCACCCTTTTGTTATACCGCCACCGCCTTATGCTGTCACATCCCACTACCTCCTCTAGCAAGTATCATCTCATAACTCTATCAATTCCTCCCCCCTGTTTCACCTGTCACAAGTCACCTCATCCTCCCCTATCCTCCAATCATCTACCTCCACTTCATCCTCGCGCATTCGTCATCCATCCTTTACCCACCACCTCATACCTTAGGTGATCCATTGGCCATTTATTACAAGCTAAAATATATGTTAGCCTTCTGACCTATCCCCCGCACCCAACAGATACCTGTTCACTCAAAACCAGCCCCTTTTCCACCATTTTCACACTGCTCATTCTCTCTGCACATCAAAAAAATATTTTCCCCT
This sequence comes from Picea engelmannii, assembly GCA_009831015.1. NCBI lineage: Eukaryota > Viridiplantae > Streptophyta > Pinopsida > Pinales > Pinaceae > Picea > Picea engelmannii. Next base: position 95,363 of record ML812254.1, read on the forward strand.
CACTGATTCAGTAATCAACCCAGCCATAGCCATTACACGCTAGCATTTTTGTTTCAATTGCATGTACTCTTCTGAAGTGATGGTGCCAAATTCCAAAAGAGAGGAGGCCAAGGAAAATTTGTTTTTCCCACCTCTTGTTGACCTCAACCGGATACCATTAGCCGACAAGGATTATCTAATCTCAGAGACAAGGTGCGAATTCAATTTCGTAGAACTGCAGTCATGGTTTAAAGACACATTCATAAATCAAAGCGATGAGATCGAGCTCTGGGAGTCCAATATTCCTCTGTATCTCTTTCCCCAAGTCAACCATTTTCCCGAATTCTCCCTCAAATGTTAGGCTCATTACCTCCCCGACCAGAGAGCCATAGTTTCATATTCTGGAGAAACTCTTTTCTTTATCACACCAGAGGCCATAGATCATATGATGCAGATATCTAGAATCGAATCTGCATCTCCTTTCAACCTTGAAATCCTAACAGAATTGTACCAAAACCTATCTTTTCCCCAAAGAGCCCAGAGTTTTGAGCTTTTCCTCCCATGGGATGCTCAAATCCCCAAGAAATATCCCCCGTACCATTCCTCCATGTTCTCAGAAAAGGGAAACCAGGTATTTTCATCACTTTGTTTCCTGCTTGGCTATGAAGAATCAGTATGAAGAATTTGACACATCATTGACAGTTTCTAAAGTTTTGTATCTTGTTAGCTAGTTAGTTAAATTTAGAATCTGCCACGTCTTGATCATTAATGACAAGGTCGTTTGTAATTTTGATTATAAATACTTCAAACTTTGAAGTACTGATCAGGGTTGATCTTTACGCCCTAGAAAGCTATAAGAACTGTAATTTTTATCAAGAGATCTTCCAGTAATATAAAGAGACGTTTCACAGGATTCCTACGTGTTAGTTGTTGGTGAAGTTTTTCTCTTCTTCGTTGAATGTTTATCTTTCTTAGTAATCATCTTGTTTTCTAACCTGATCATTTAAAAGGAGTTAAAGTTGAAGAATTTACCTTAGTGTACTATGTTTCTAATCTCTTAAAGGTCTAAGTGTTTATCTTCTTATGTTTCAGTAAAGAAATTATTAATTTCTTCTTTGCTTTAACTGGCAATCTCATCTTTTTCTGCTTACCATCACTTTATTTCTAAAGAATCCAATAATTGCATTATCCTGCCCTGTGAAGAGAATCTTTAAAAAATATGTTATTTGATCTCTATCTGTATAAAACAGACCCCATAGCCCAATGGATGCGTAACCCTATTTCAGCCAATTTACAAAAACAAACAACACAGTCCAATTTATTTAACTAGCCTAATATCTGAAAACTAAAACAAAGTTAAATCTTACAGAGAGATCCCTCTCTGAAACTGGTAGGGCTAGATCCCAGTTTCGAAGCTGTTGGATAAAGTTACCTCTGGTAAATTTCTTCCTCCCCCCGACAACCTCTGGGAATTTACAGAGCGTTAACACCTTCGACGGGGTAAGTGCTTCTGTCTCCAAGCTCTAACTTGTACTATGTCTTCTTCTCATTTAGGTTTGAGAGTTTAGCTTGATCTCCCATCATGTGCCTAGAAGCTCCACTATCAATTATCCACATGTCATCTTCAATTGTTCCAGTGAGTGTTGAGTAGTGTAAAATACTGATCGTTTCACTCATGTCTTCAGTTGACTGGTAGTTGGTCATGCTTTGATCCAAAACTTCAACTCTGACGTTTTTGTCTTCTGAGATAGACAAAAGGTGCGCTGAACTAGGGTGCATCTGAATATCTTCTCCTTGAGTGAGATGCTTCGTCACAAGGTGTTGGATCTAAGATTAGGGTTTCTGCAACTGCTTCTTCTAGTAACCCTAGCAGCAGTTCCTCAGCGAGCTCAATATCCTAGAGGATATGCTTCCTTCCAGCGTTTAGACTGAATGAAGGAGGTGTGGGCCCATAACCTGTTATAATATGAAGGATTTTGGTCGTTTTACCATTGAAAATACCCTTGTCACCCAACCATAGACCGAAGCCACCCTCCGAGCACCTTGACCTTGACAGAGAAGAATCCTGGTAGCAATCAATAGTCAAGCAAGGCTAATGCACCAAGCTAGAAAGTAACCAAATATTATCAGATAGTCCAACCCAGAAACTGGTGCAACACCTTCCCCAAAACTTGCACAAAAAACTGCCAGACTGCAGTGCACACAAGTGACTTCTGCACTTCTGAGAATGTGACAAATGAGAGACTGACGCCCTATATTTATAGTATTTCTGGTAGGCTTGCCTGGGCCGACTTCTCCTTCTGGGTACTAATTAATTCATATTATTTATCTTTCTTCAGTTGACATCTCATCTAGGGTTACATTCATTTCTTTTCTTTCTTCTAGAATATTATAATATCGTCATAGGTGACAATAGAGGTTCATACCTCCCGAAGATACCATAATATCAACAAGAGGGTCTCAGCGAGCTTCACTACTTGAGCTTCGACCGACTCTTGCTCTTCTTGTGCCAAGCCTAGCACAGAGTGACATGCTCTACTTACCACTTTTTTTACCATGGACCACTCTGCGAGCAACTGCTCCTTTTCCCTCTGTAGCTGGGATTTTTCCTCCTGAAGCTCTGCTTTCCCATTTTCATGGGCAACTACATTGTCATGTGTTTCTCGTAATTGCACTAAGATTTTGTCCTTCTCCTTTTTTAAGGCTTCTGTAGCCTTCTCCTTCTCTTCCTAGACTCTCTGAAGTCAATCTTTTGTTTCATCTACCAGTCTTCTCAATTGGGTTGGTTCATCCCCCAATTCTGCAGTCTATGACAAGGAAGGTGCAAACGGCGCAGTAGATACTGCGTGGACCAAGCGAATAGATTGTTGTACTTCCTTCAAATCCTTCTCGATCCTTCCATATAACTCCTCTTGTTTCTCTCCATACCTCTACAATATGTCTTCAGATTCATCCTCCATAGCTCCGCGGACCAGACTGATGTCTTCCTCCGTGAGGGTGGCTTCCAACTGGGGATTATTAGCACACATCTTCTTTCTTGCTGAGGGTTTCTTTGGAGAAACCTTCCTCTTTTGTAGTGTTACTGTCCCAACAGGGGTATATTCAAGTGAAGGGGTGGTAGCTTCACCTCCTCCTTGCTCTTCATCTCCTCCTCCTTGCCATTCGCTTCGTCTTCTCCTCCTTATGGCGAGCTAGACTTGTTATCTTCAAAAGTATTGTCCTCTTCATCACTTATATCCTGGACTTCCTCCTTCTTTTTCTTCTTCTTAGTCCCACTAGAATATCTGACATGCTTAACCTGTGTAACTATTAGGCTTCCTATGGTGTCAGTTCCAGATAATTCTGCATCAGCGATAGGTACAAGAAATTCCTCTAGCCACTCCTTTGTGATCTACTCCATATCGTCATCCGTCAGCTTGTAGTATGACTGTAATTCTTCTTGGTTCTCATATCTAAGCGTGGTGATTTAAATGAAACGAGGATTAGCGTGGAACTTTGCTATTGGTCAGTACTAGTGCAGGGTGTGCGGTGTCATACGCGGGAATGATTTGATAGCGACCTTCAACTGCTTGTATTACCCATGGAACACGACATTGGACTGCTACTGCTTTGTCATGCCATTGGTATACCACAGGGTTGAAAACCAAGTGGCCAATGGCTCTGTAGGTTCAATCTCTGGGAACGTGGCTCCTTCAAGCATTTAACAAGCGACAAATACGATCAAAATGATCATCCAACTATAATGGAATTCATATCCCAAGTCCTGGGCTTCGCGGAAATCCTTCTCTAGCTCGTTTACGAGGTAGTTCACCCAGTTCATTTGCATGCCCTCCACACATTTTCTTGCGAGGTCCACCACGAACCCGGTGACTTGTGTGGGGTGGTTCTTCCTTACTAGCTTTCCAGCTAGGAGTTGGAAAGCAAGGTGCATTGTGCCATCCTGTATAGAGGCTACCTTGTAACCTCGCTTTCCTTTCTCTACCTCTCTATAAGATTCCTTGATGCGTTGTGTCAGGGAATGGTCTGAGGCCTTCCCTAGATAAAATTGTTGAGGGTCGGGACCCTTCACGCTTAAGCCTATGATCTGGTGTATCAGCGTTGGATCCACAGTAATCCTCCTGTCAACCCATAAGTATATGCCATGATAGTATGATAGAAGGAGTTTAATGCAAGCGTTAACCTCCTGGTGGCAGCCAAAATGCAGGATCTTCATCACGTTCAACACAGTGGATTGCGCCAACCCCTTAATCCATGGTTGTGAGACGAGGAGAGGTTTACTTCCAGTTGTCTTCGTGAGATAGCGGTGGGGCACTAACATGGCGTAGTTCTTCCAGTCTCCTAAGTTGAAGTCGATGTTCTTCAACAATGGGATCTGTCCTAACTGACTCCCGACTATGCGTATTCCTTTCAGAATGTACACAGTGAACACAATGTACTCAAAATCTTGGGGGATATTGTCGTGGTTAACAGCTCCAGCCAAAGGTGGGATATATTTAGGTAGTATCTACGAGATCTTCTTCGCATTAGCCAGATCATCGCGGTGCTTACTTTGATGTTCAGTTACAGGGTTGACATGACCGGAAAGACGTCTAGTCGAAGGGGAAGCCTACAGTCTCCTAGTCAACGACGCTTGGATCCCTTCGGATAGCGGTATGTCAGCCATTAGCTTCTTGAGAGATTCCTCTACAGACTTCTCCAATTCACTAGGTTCGCTCGACATTCTAGCTTTTATCTGACAGGCAAGGTAGATAAACGAACAACGGGGTAGACAAACGGACAAGTGGGGTCTAGTTTCAGATAACACAACTCAACACTTGGACAATTCTCTGCTTAGCTCAGTCAATCACGGGTAGCAAAAAGTGGTCCCAGTGCAACGACCAACGAGTTAAATAAGAGGGGCATCGTGACAAATCTTCCAATGGCTAGGAAATTCTTCCATCAATGTTAAACTGCCTGTTATGGCGCAGTCTCAACGTCCAAAAGCGGTCCATCATCCCATAAATGTGTTTTCTAACCATTCTGGAGCATCATTATAATAGTCAGGGTGCCTCCAACGGTCATATGACTTTGCCAAGGCAAAGTCCCATTCTGTGTGGACCTGTTGTTCCAGTGAGGTTCAAATCCTACGAACCTGCCTCCTGTGACGTTCCAGTCTGTGAAGTCTTCCATCTGGTTTATGTAGCTTCTTGTAGTTTTTCCAACTTAGCCTTCTTTTTATTGATCTTCCTTGTCTTCTTCTCTGTGATCTGAGTCTCTCTAACTATTTCCGGGATCCTCTTTCCATTCTTATTCTTATCTTCCCCTAGCGTAGTGGATTCGCACTGTTAAGGTGCCCTCCAAGGGTATGAAGTTAATATCTATTTTCTTAACACTTGTTGAGTTGACATACTTCTTTATTGCATATATAGGTTCTTCAAGCCTTATTTCATTCTTTCAACCTTGATAGCTAATTATCTTGCCTTATGTCCCTCCTGCGTTGTTACTTTGCTTTGTTGCTTCGACTTATCCTCTCGCTCTTCTATTAGTCGACCTATTTTCCTAGCTATGAATTCCCTTAATTCTTTTTTTTTTCTTTTCTGTAGCTTCTTCCTCTGATTTTCTTCTAATCTTATCCTTCTCAATCCAAGTCTTACCTAACAATAGTGGGAAAGGTGTGTTGTACCCAACAAACCTAATGACTTCAAATTCTTCTTCGGTCGATGTTCCATGAACAATAATCGGTACAGTAGTAACCCTTCCACATAAGGGTATCATTTTTCCCTTAAATAAGCCTATCCTTCCCAACGTAGGTACCATAGTAGGATTTCCCAAAATTTCCCAAGTTTCTTTTGTCATAATATTCACTTGTGTTTTTTCATCCAAGACACGGTCTATGTCGAAGTCTTCTATTCTTGCACGTATGCATTGTTTTTCTTTCAGGATTTCTGGTAAACTGACATCTTTATGAACATCCATCATTTATTTCAACTGTAATAACATAGTCTGAACTTCCTCTGACCTTTTCTCTTTATGACTTTCTAACATGCCCTTAGTCTCTTGACTTTCTTCATAGTTTTATTGTCTTATTTTCATCCCTTCAAATTTAGCAATAATCCTTGGACAATCCTCAACCTCATGACCAACAACCTTACAACAAAGACAAATAGGGCCTACCTCAGGACATTCCTTAGCAAGATGTCCTAGCCTTCTGCAATTATAACACAAAGTCAATCCTCTTTTTCTTTTAAATATTCCCCAACCTCTTTTGTACTACGCACTTCCCCTCGGATCATAGTGTTGGACCTGCAATCTGGAAAAATTCTTTCTAGGTTCTTGCATCCACTTATTAGTCCAAAAACTCTTTATATGCATAGGAATAACATATCTTTCTTCATTTCCATTATATTTACTCAAATCAGCGCTTTCTTTCAGTTGTGCCCTAGCCTTCAAACTAGGATAGAATCTATTAAACATACTTAAGTTCATGCTATCAAAACAAAAAAATTCACTTATCTTTCTCTTTCCAAAGCACAAAGCTTTACCTCTTTTAGGATCTCACCTCTTTTCTTCAGAACAACTTACTTTCTTAACACAAATATTTTCAATTCAAGTAGAGTACTGCGCACTTCAGGAGCATATCTATGCAGAGAGCTTCTCGTTTTCTTTGCTTCAGTTCCCAGCAATCACAGTTTCGGTCCTGGCAACGGAACCATTTGTTGGCACAGGGGAAGACTCAGGTTTCAACGCTTAACAATGCACCAACAAAACCCTGACTACCAGCCCTTTCGGAAACACCTACGAAGCAGGCGAAGTCTCACCCGAGGTAGAAGCAAGGTGTTTACAGGATGTAGGTGTCTGTAACCAGGTTGGGACACAGATCTATGATAAAAACACTTTGCAGGATATTCGATTAATGCTTAAGAAGTGACATGCACTAGTCTACTAACCCTATTAGCTTCACATAACATAAAGATAGATCGATGCAGTAACAATTGACAATATACCCTGAGTACTTAGCACTTAGCATTATAAGTTAAATCTAGCACTCATCAACACAGGTAAAGCACTTAAGCACCCACAAGATCTATCTATCATACATAATAATCATAGAACTGAGTAGATTCATAACATAGATAACACAACACAAAGCAAACCAAAGACACCAGATGTACGTGGTTCACCCCAGTGTGGGGCTACGTCCACCAACCGCTTCGCATATTTATTATCTGTCAAAATATTACATTCATTCACTCCGGTGCACTAAGCCACAGAGTCGAGCTTCACACCAGACAGGATATCTGTGCACTGAGCACCAGATCCTCCTTCCAAAACTAGGTCAAGGCACAGAGCCAACTCTTTATCAAGCACAAATCCTTAACATACATACATTACTTTGCACAAAGTAACTTGAACTACTAGCACTTAGTTACTTCTACAATACTTTCTTCTTTATTTATACTTTTACACACCCTTACAATAAGGCCTAAACATGGGAAGACCCCATGGGCCGACATACCATAAACCCATTACAAAAACCCTAGAGAATTCCTTATTGGGTCCACATAGCCCGCAAAAATAAGTGAGATCCATGACCTCATCCCCACCTAGGCACTCCTTCTTTGACCATCGTTTCAAAGTCCAAAAGTGGGCCAAATCTGACCAAGGTTTCCCCAAAACTTGGTCGAGGGCCAACAGTTAGTTTACCCTTCCTTGGGCTCCCTCTCGATGCAAATTCTATGCTAAAGAAAGGACCCTTCTACGGATAAGTGTTGAGAAGGATCAATCAAAATTTCTATGGAGAAGGTTCAATTGACCCTTATCAACAAAGACATGATTCATAAACTAATCAGTCCAATGTGTAGAGCATGAAACGTTGCCCAAAAACAAAAAAAAATCATCAAAAACGGACTCTTATTGACAAATTTATGACCTTTATAAAATCAACATCCTTGTTCTCTAGTAAGTAGGGTCAGCTAACCCTTCATCATCCCTCTCCTTGAAAAGAATATTATTCTTGAGAAAGGTTCTTCCAACCCTTCATCAGGCTCCCCCTTTACATGATTGTTGTCCTTGAGAAAATATCATCTAACCCTTCCACGTGATCATAATAATCATGAATGTTATGCTTACACAAGGGTCAAATGACCCTTCCTCAGGCTCCCCCTCAATTTGAATACTATGCTTAAGGAAGGTTCAGTCAACCCTTCTATGGAGAAAGGTCAATAAGGATCAACCGAACTTTCTATAGAGAAGGTTCAGCTAACTCTTCTCGATAAAGACTTGATTTTCATAAACTAACTACTTCAGTGCATAGAGCACTAAAAATTACCCAAAAATTATCATCAAAAATGGACTCTTAATGACAAAGTTATGACCTTTTTAAAATCAAGATCCTTCTCTAGAGAAGGGTCGAATAACTCTTCTCGATAGAAATTTCAGTCAACCCTTCTCAACAGAGGCCTAATTTTCATAAACTAACCACTCCAATGCATAGAGCATGAAAAATTACCCAAAAAGGAAAAAGAAAAAATGATAAAAAAACAAACCCTTATATCATCCTCCTCCCTTCTCAATCGACCCTTCCTCGGGATCCTCCTCTACATGAATACTATGCTTGAGGAAGGGTTGATTGAACCTTTCTAGGGCTCCCCCTCAACAAGAACACTATGCTTGAGGAAGGGTTGATTGACCCTTCCTTGGGCTCCACCTTGACCCAAATACTATGCTTGAGGAAGGATCAATCGATCCTTTCCTAGGCTCCCTCAAAATCATAATAGTAATATTGATGAAGAATATACCTACCCTTACTCAAGATCCCCATTGATGTGATTACTATGCTTGAAGAAGTGTCGATCAACTCTTCCTTGGGCTATCCTTCGACATGAATATTGTGCTTGAGGAAGGGTCGGTTGACCCTTCCTCGAGCTCCCCCATGATGAGTATACTAAGCTTGAGTAAGTGTCAACTAACCCTTTTTCATGATCCCCATAGTCATGAATATTATGCTTGAGCAAGGGTTGGTCAACCCTTCCACAAGCTCTTTGTCAATGTGAGTACTACTCTTAAAGAAGGATCGATTGGCACTTCTAGGGAGAATGGCCAAGAAGGCTCAACTAACCTTTCTATGGAGAAGGTTTGGCTGACCATTCTCAATAGGGATATGATTTTCATAAACCAACCACTCCAATGCATGGAGCATGAGAAATCATCCAAAAACAAAAAAAAATCATCAAAAATAGACTTTAAAAGACAAAGTCATGACCTTCTAAAAATCAACATCATTCTCCTCTAATGGGAAGGGTCAGTCGACCCTTCTAGTGAGAAGGGAGGAGGATGCCATAAGGTTGGTTTCCAACCCTTGGGGCATCCTCCACCCTTCTCACTAAAGGAGGACATTAATTTTCAAAAGGACATAACTTTGTCATCCAGAGTCCATCTTTAATGATTTTTCTTTTTTTTGGGGGGTAATTTTTTGTCCTCTGTCAACTAGAGTTGTTATTTTATGAAAATTAGGTATCTTTTGAGAAGGGTCATCCAACCCTTCTCTGGAGGGGGGTTGGTGGACTATTCTCCATATAAATTTCAAAAGACTCTTCTCAATGGAAGGGTCATCCAACCATTCTCTGTAGAAGGTTCTTATAAAATTTCTATGGAGAAGGGTGGGTCGACCCTTCTATGGAGAAGGGTGGATCGACCCTTCTATGGAGAAGGGTCAATCGACCCTTCCTTACCCTTATTGTATTAATGTATTTAAAAATTTATATGGAGAAGGATCATTTGACCCTTCCATGGAGAAGGGTCAACCAACCCTTCTCAACAAAGACCTAATTTTCATAAACTAACCACTCCATTGCATAGAGCGTGAAAAATTACCCAAAAATGGAAAAGAAAAAAAAATTGAAAATGGACCCTTGCGTCACCATCCTTCTTTTTACATGAATAATATGCTTGAGGAAGGATTGATTGGCCCTTTCTAAGGCTCCCTATCGATGAGAATAATATGCTTGAGGAAGGATCGATCGACCCTTCCTCGAGCTCCCCCTCGACATAAATATTATTCTTGAGGAAGGGTTGATCGATCCATTCGGAGGCTCCCTCATAATGATAATAGTAATATTGAATAAAGGTTGGCATGCCCTTCCTCAAGATCACCATCAAAATAAATACTCTGCTTGAAGAAGGTTTGTTCAACCTTTCCTTGGATTGACCCTTGATGCGAATACTATTCTTGAGGAAGGGGGTTCTACAACCCTTCCTCAATCTCCCTAACAAGTATACTATGCTTGAGCAAGGGTCAACCAACCCTTCTACATTATCCCCATAGTCACAAATGTTATGCTCTAGGAAGGGTCAATTGACCCTTCCTTGGGATCCTCCTAATTGTGAATCTATACTTGAGAAAGGGTCAACCAACCCTTCTATAGAGAAGGGTCAAGAAGGCTCGACCAAACTTTCTATAGAAAAGGGTTGGTCAAAATTTCTCAATAAAGATTTGATTTTCATAAAATAACCAATTCAGTGTGCAGAGAATGAAAAATTACCCAAAAAGAAAAGAAAAAATCATCAAATATGGACTTCAAAAGATAAAGTTATAACATTTCAAAAATCATCAGCCCGTTCAAATGAAAATTAGCATCCTTCTCCTCTAGTGAGAAGGGTTGGAAGACACTTCTAGTGAGAAGGGAGGAGGATGACACAAGGTTTGTCCCTTATGTCATATGTGTGTCATCCTCCTTCCTTCTCACTATAGGAGAAGGATGTTTATT
>ML812255.1:0-29089 GCA_009831015.1 Picea engelmannii
ATATAGGGGTGGTAGGTGTGGGGATCATAATTGATTTTAGAGGAAAAATTGATAAAATTTATGAATGGGGATTGGGCAATTCTTCCAATAACCAAGTAAAAGTATATGTCTTATTCCATGGCTTACATTTTGCAATTGACCATAATTTATGATAGTTATAGGAGACTCAAGCACAATAATCAATTTGGTGATCTCAAAAGTCATCCCAACTGACTATGTTTTGGCATCCATCATTGCTCGAGTATATAAGGAATCTGACAAATTTGAAAAACTTTTGTTTCACCAAGTCTTAAGGAAAAACCACAAAGAAGCATATAAGCATGCAAACAAGGCTACAAAGCTAAAAGAAGGGGTTATTTTTATCAATGGAAATGAGGGATATCAACCTATCCCATAGTCAAATTTTATTGAATTTAATGGAGCAAGAAAGGGAAATTACACTCGCACATTTGAGCCTCATATCTGAGGCAAGCTCAATAAATCAAAAGGACTATAGTACCTTTGTCGTATGCCTGATCTCATGGCCAAACACGATTTTGAAGATGAGGTTGGTGTTTATCTGTTTCGAGATGGGATAATGGAATTGTGGAAAGGTTGGAGTTCAGGGAAATTTGGCTTTCGGCTCTAGCATAGCAGCCACGTCCTGGTAAGCAATATCGTCACTCATATGATGTTGCATTTATTGGGCCTAGTAAGTTTCCATCCTAGATATTTATGTGAAGAAACTATGTCTTTGTGTTTTTTCTTTTCAAGCTCACCCCTATTAGATTTTGAAGTTGGCCCTCCTGGGGTGGTAGGAACTTGTTTGTTAGTCATTTTAATCTCTAGTAGTGAGAATGGAGTATGTGAGTACCCTTCCATATTGTGTGGTTCAGAGTTTGCAAGTAACAAGAATTTTGTTTGGAAATATATGTTTATCTTAAAGTGGGTAGGTGAGAAAATTACTTGGTGGAATGTATTTGGAGTTTGTAATGGTGGTGTGGTTGGAATTTGTTTGTTTTCCCTTTCATGTTCTAGTAGTGAGAATAGAGTTTGTGTGTGGTCAAGGATTTGGGGTTCTCTGGTCTCATAGCTTTTGGTTGGATAATTGTGGTTGTGGTTTGGTTGGTTGGAAGATTTGCTTGGTTCTTATTGCTAGGTCCATTTTCCTTTGACCCTTCATCTGTCTATCTCACTTTTGCTATCAAGAATCTCAAGGACCTTTGAGAGATAAGGTGGGTGCTTCACAATCATGAAGATAAAATGCAATGTAACATAACCTCCCTCTTCTCAATCACTACCAAGGTTCATGAGAATGAACACCAGATGGTTATGCAATTTGCTATAATAATGGGAACATTAGTTCAACAAAAGTAGAAAATGGCCTCACGAGAAGTGGAATGTATCTTTTTGAGAAACATGGTTACAAATATGAGTAAGGGAGCCCAATCAAGCACATCAAATCAAATATTGTTTATGAATTCAACTCATGGGGATCTAAAAGAAAGGGACACTATGCATCAACTAGTGGAAAATATGGAGTTTGAACCACAAGGCTTGGTTCCCTCAAATGTCAACTTGGATGAGGTTGTTAGTTGCCATGCATTTTGTTAAGTAAATGTATTTTACTATTATAAGTATTTTATGAGTCTTTTATAATATCTATAGCAGTAGGAAATATTGGAAAAAAATTCCCAAAGACATGCAAATTTTGTATCAAGCAAGTTGTGAACTACAAATCTTGTTTAAATTTTGGACATGTGGCATATGTAATAGTGTTGTTAGCCAAGTTACAAATTTTGTTTTCTAATATAATTTCCTCAATTTCGGTTTAAAAAAAATATATATTACATTCCACATTAATACTCATTAATGTTTGGTTGTGGAAGGTCTTGTGTGAATTCTATGACAATAAGACAATACTTACTTATTGTTGATAATAATTTTGAGCTAAGCACTATGACAATATGATAGTGACTCGCCAATAATGGTTATGTTATTGACTCAATCAAAAGTTTAGTGCATGTGCGTAAGCTTTTAGCTCCAACACAACGACCATGTCTTGGTAAGCAATATCACTGCTCCAACACAATGGCCATGTGTGTGGAAATTTGGCTTTCATCTCCAACACATCGACTACGTCTTGGTAAGCAGTATCATTGCTCCTGTGTTGTTGCATTATTGGGCCTAGTAAGCTTCTATCCTAGAGATTTATGTGAAGAAACTCTATCTTTGTGTTTTTTCTTATCAAGGTTCCCCCTATTAGAATTTAGAGTTGGCCCTCCTAGGGTGATTGAAAGATGTTTCTTAGTCCTTTAAATCCATGGTAGTGAGAATAGAGTATGTGAGTGGCCTTGCACACTATGTGGTTCGGAGTTTGCAAGAAACAAGAATTTTGTTTGGAAATCTATGTCTATCTTAAGGTGGGTAGGTAGGAAAATTACTTGGTGGAATGTATTTGGAGTTTGTATTATTGGTGTGCTTGGAATTTCTCTATTTTCCCTTTCATATCCAGGTAGTGAGAACAAATTTCGTGGGTGGTCTAGTAATTTGAAGGATTCAAGGTTGTCCAGTCTCATAACTCCTACTTGGATAATTGTGGTTATGGCTTGGTGGGTTGTAAGATTTGTTTGGTTCATGTTGTTGCGCTAACTTTCCCTTGACTCTTCGTCTATCTCTCTCGCTTCTACTCTCATGGATCATAGGGACCTTCAATAGCTAAGGCGGGTGTTTCCCAGTCATGAGGATCATATTCAGTGTAACAAAATCTCCCTCTTGTCAATCAATACCAAGGTTCATGACAATGAGCACCAGGTGGTTACACAATTTGCTACAATAATGGGCACTTTAGTTCAACAAAAGTAGTAAATAGCCTCACTAGAAGCAAAATGTAGCTTTCTGAGAAACATGGTTACAAATATGAGTAAGGAAGCCCAATCATGCACATCAAATCAAAGAATATCTATTAATTTAACTCATGGGGATCTGAAAGAAGAGGACAATGTGCATTAGCTAGTGGAAAATGTGGAATTTGAATAGCAAAGTTCGGTTCCCCCGAATATCGAATTGAATGAGGTTGTTAGTCACCATGCATTTCATTAAGTAAATGTATTTTATTGTTATAAGTATTCTAGGAGTCTTTTATAGGATCCATATCAATAAGAAATATTGAATTTTTTTGCCTAAAGACATGCAAATTTTGTATCAGGAAAGCTATGAACTACAAAATTTGTTTAAATTTCAGACATATGGTATATGTAATAGTGTTGTTAGCTAGGCTACAACTTTTATTTTATAATATAATTTCTCCAGTGTCGACTAAAAATACAAAAATATTCTCTTCCACGTTAATACTCATTAATGTTTGGTCTGGATGGTCTTGTGTGAATTCTATGACAATAAGACAATACTTACTTATTGTTGATAAGAAACTTGAGGTGGGTACTATGACAATATGATAGTGACTCACCAACAATGGTTATGCTATTGAGTCAAATGAAAATTCAGCACATGTGTGTTTAATATAAGTGATGTTTAAATTTTCCAACCAAATTAATGTTTTTTTGTCTTTTATTGTCAAATAACATATAATTTGATTAAATGTTTTTTTTTTTCCTTTTCTTGTCAAATACCATATTTTTTTTCATTAATAATTATAGTTTTTGGCTTTTTGAATTAATTTATATATATATATATATATATAGATATAGATATATTGTTCAAATTTTAACTTTAAGTTGAATATACATTGTGTTGTCTCAAAAAACTATAACAAATATTTAAGACCAAAGTATTGCATAATCCATTCTATATCTATCGTATCTAAGACCAAAATATTGCATCATCCATTGTATATGTACCATATAATAAATTTGTTTAGATTCCAATTAGGTGACCTTCACAAAAACAAACACGATCAGATCCTAACAAAACTTCTCCTTTACCATAAAGTAAAAAATAAAAGCAATAATTTTCATATCTCTACTTTTTTCCTCAGAAAAAAAATGTAATTTTCATTATGACAATCAAAATTACATTTTGTAGATACACCCTGGTGTATTCTTGTGATATAGTATGTATGCATACTTCATATCGAGTAGTTCTTTCTTCTTCATCTCGTGGGATTTTACATAGTCATTCCCAAAAATCTGCAATGCTACAGTGTACTGAGTACTGTCTTCGTAGTATCCTTCTTAGATTTTGTTTCCAAAATCTTGTAAAAACTTTTAACAGTTACATTCATTTACAAAAAGGTTCTCTGTTGTTCTTGTATTTGTTCATTTATGTATTTTGTGATCCTCCAGTGGCCCATCTCCATGTATGCGCCCTTTTTCGAAGCCCTTTCCGCTTCTTTATTTTTTCCCTGTAGACATGTTGACAGGAAAAGGAGTCAAAAAAAAATTGTAGTGATTTTATGTCTTCCACAATATTGGCAAGTATGATATTATTGCATCTTTGAGTCTCAATTATATAGTTTATTGCATTTTTTGAGTCTCCAAAAACTGATAACTTTTTGCAGTCCTTTTCGAGTGCAAAAACCATGAGAAGTTTAAGGCTCATTAATTCAGCATAATTGTTTGTTCCATTTCCCAATCCAGCAGATAAAGTGAAGTAGTGTGTGTCTGAGTAGTATTGTAATGCTCCTCCTCCACAGGTGTAATGTTGGGAGGCTCCATCAAAAAAACCCCAAGGTGTGGATTTTTCTATGTAAACTTTTTTTATTACTCTGTTCTTTGTTCTTTCTTTTGATAGAAAGGAGGATAAAATAGACAGACTGTTTAGTGAGGTTTTCCTGGGAGTTGTAGTCGCCTCTTTGAAGATGGATTCATTTCTTGCTATCCAAACTCCCCAAGTGATCAGTAAAGGGAGTAATCTGTATGTTTTGTAAGTGGAGTTTTCCCACCAGTTCTTCCAGTCTTGTTCCAAGGTGTGGCCTTCCCACTGGAAAGGGAAATTCAGAGTGCTTGAAACTTCTAACTATACCGCTTTTATGTAAGTGCATTCAAGGAACAAATGTAGTGTAAAATCTCCCTCAGTCTTGCACAGTGGGCATCTACTTGGTCCGGCAAAATTTATTTTTTGTAGTATATCCCAGGTTGGGGCTTTGTTTGAATGCACACACCACCAGAAGAGTTTTTCCTTAGCTGGACCATTGATCTTCCAAATCTTTTTCCACCACCAGACTAGTTCAGCTTCATAGAAATCTTGCATTAGTTGTAAGTATCCTTCCTTTGGAGTGTAGATACCAAACTCATTTATGTCCCAGACCAATTCATCTTCTTGTTCTCTTATCCTGATTTGTGAGAGAAAAAGGGCATTTCGATAATTCTCAAATTCTGTTGAATCTTCAGTATTTAAATTGAGCGTAGTGGCAGTTTTCCACCCTTAAGCCCAGAGGGTAGTGGAGGGCTGGTCTGCAAGCGAGTTTAAGGAGTTCAATCCTTTTTGTTTTAAAGTAGCTAGTAGGTGATCTGAGAGTAAGTGTTTTCCTTCGCTTCCTATCCAAGGATCAGCCCCTAGTCTTACTCAAAGTCCATTTCCTACTTTCCAGGCAAGACCACCTTCTATGACAGGGAAAGATTTTATCACTGCCTTCCAGATCGTTGAAGCACCTTTGAGGGATTTATGAGTTCTTCTGATCCAAGACTCCAAGGAGTCTAGTTCAATGTACTTTTTAATGACAACCTTTGTCCAGAGGCTTTTTGTAGAAAGAAGGCGCCATCCCCCTTTGGCAGCCAAGGCTTTGGAGAAAAACATATATATATTTTAAGCCCCAATCGCCTAAATCTTTTGGGACTGCAATCCTTTTCCATCTTACCCTAGGAGTCACATTTGTATCTTTCTTTCCACTCCACAAAAATCTGAAAGATAGTTTTCTAGCTGCCTCCAAAGTTCCTTTTGGGATCCAAGACAGTGACATCCAAAATACTAGGATGGCTTCCAATACTGATTTTACTAGCATCAATCTACCAGCTCTGGAGAGCCATTTGTGACTCCAAGAACTTAATATTTTTTCTAATTTCTTCAGGAGCCAAGACCAATCCTCCTTCCTGTAATCATTTGGTTTCAATGTGAATCCTAGATACTTGAGTCCTTCATCAATCGTTTTCTCTTCAAATGGAAAAAGAAGTTTGTATCGTCTTTTTTCCAATTCTGATAGACAAGAGGTGGTGAGGGTAGAATTTCCTTTGTTTATTATCATTCATATAGCTTTAGAGAAGAGTTTCAGAGTGTTATTGAGATTGTTTGCTTCCCCTCTAGTTCCTGCAGAAAAGACAAGAATGTCATCTACAAAGAGAAGGTGAGTTATGTGAAGAGTATTGGAGATATTGATGCATGGGAAAGACCCAGATCGTTTTTCTGTTGTTAAAGCCCTGCTTAGTCCTTTAGGGACAAGAAGAAACAATAGAGGGGAAAGTGGACATCCTTGTCTTAAACCTCTTTCAGATCTAAAGAAATCTGTAGCTTACCCATTTATGAGGACTGAGAAAGTTACAGTTAAAAGACAACACATAATCCATCTGATAAAAGGAATTGTAAAGCCTAGATGCGTTAAAAGCAATCGGATATAGAGCCAACTTACCCTGTCATAGGCTTTGGATAGATCGATTTTAAGAACCACACTCTTTAGCTTCCTGGTCTTTATGCTATGTAGGGCTTCTTGTGCCACTCCTATTGCTTCATGAATCTGCCTGCCCTCTAGGAATCCAAATTGTTCCAAAGAAATTTTATCAAATAGTATCGTCTTAAATCTTCTCGCTATGACTTTGGAGATGATCTTGTAGATGCAATTGCACAGAGAGATCAGTCTGAAATCATCCAGGGTGTCCGGGTTGTCCTTCTTTGGAATAAGGGCAATGAAGGTTGAGTTTAAACTCAGTGGCATTTGTCCAGTAAGCCTTGTCTCTTCAACTAGGCTTAGTATATCTTGTCCAATAGTATAAAAGAAGCCCATAAAGAACTCAATTGTCCATCCATCTGGTCCTGGGATTTTGTCCTTTTGAAATATTTTCATTACATCCTTAAGTTCTTCTAGTGTTACCTTTTCCATAAGCATTCTATTGTCTTCCTCACTAGTAAAGCCTGGAAAGTACTGTACCATTTGAATCACTTCTTCTATAGTGGCCTTGTTTTATGCTTTATAGAGATCTTAGAAGAACTTTTCCCCAATTTTCGCCATTCCTTCGAAAGTATGTTCCTTTTTTCCATCTTGATCCTTTAACTGCCAGATTGAGTTTGTGCATTTTCTGCCTTTTGCAAATGCTTAGAAAAACTTTGTGTTCTCGTCTCCACTCTTCATCCAGGTGGCTCTACTTTTTAATCTCCATGTTTCTTCTTTTTCCTTTAGTAGTTTGTTTCTTGCTTCTTCCAATTTTAGAAGATTTAATTTGGCATGAGTTGTATCAAATCCTCCACTCCATTCTTTCGAGATAAGGTTTAGTTGTGATTCTAGTTCTTTTAGTTCCAAATCCTCTTTTAGTAGTTTTTGATGTGCCCAGGTCTTCGTCTTCTCTTTGATGATGTGTAGATTTTTTACAAAGTGTAGACCTCCCACCTCATTTCTCTTTGGGTTATAAATTCGCCAATTTTCCTTAACCAACTTTAGAAAATTTTCATCACTGAGCCAGGTTCTGTTGATTTTGTAAGGACTGGGTGGCTTATCCATCCCAGTTCTTATCTCAAGAAAAATTGGATAATGATTTGAGATTCCTTCGTGTCCTATCCATTGTTTCAATTGAAAGGATTTTTCTATTAGAGTATCCTTTATCAAGAACCGGTCCAATCGTTTTGCAATGTTGTCTTCTCCCACTCTGTTATTCCTCCAAGTTGGTTTGAAATTAACTGGATCAATATCCAAAAGATTGAGTTCTTCTAGCTTTTGTGTAAAGTAGGTCGAGAGGGGGTCATATCTCACATGGGTTCCCCAAACTTCTTTAATGCCTAGAAAGAAGTTTAAGTCTCCTCCCAAAATTAAGTGATTTTATTTTAGGAAGGACTTGTTGACGACAACGTCCCAGTAAGAGCCTCTGTTGTGATAAGGGCCATAGATGTTCACAATATTAAGGGGATCTTCAAGTTCTATTGAGATGACTGTGATCCCAAGTCCGAATTCAAAACCCCAAGAGTTGATAACTTTTATAGTACGACAATTCCATTCGATAGCTAGTCCTCCATATCTCTCGATCGAGTCCAAGGTAATGAAGCTCCAATCCGGTAAAATAAAAGAGAGTCTGTTATCAACTTCCACCCCTTCCCCCAAAGTTTCTTGAAGGAGAAGTACATCCAGATGTTTTGCGAGAATCATCCTTTTTAGGGCTAGTTTTTTTAGGGGACTAACCAAACCCCTACAATTGAAGGAGCAACACTTCATCAAGGCCCCTTTCCCAGGGTTCACCTTTCTCTAAGCGCCCTTTTAATAGAAACCTGTTTCTCTGCTAATAAATCAATTATGGATCTCTTATGTGCTTTTGAGAAGAGTGATTTCCTGCCTCTGTCGGATTTCTTTGCTAGAGTCGGGTCCAAGGCTAAAAATCCTAAGTGTTCTTTGTTCTGTGATCTTAAGAAGTATCTTCTTGAGGAGGTATCAGTCGATGAAGTGGTGGAATCATCTGAGGAAGGGGTAGGGGACGAAGCAAGTAGGACCGGGGGTAGGAGGGAAGAAGAGGAGGTCGGGGAAAGGGAAGGGCATCAAGGGGGTGAGGAAGGAAGTGGAAAGGGGGGGTTGAAAAGTAACCAAGGGAGGGAACAGGGGGAGGATCGGTGAGAGCAACCACTCATGACTTTTAGTAGACAAAATATTTATTAAAAAAATAATAGAGGGGGCAAGGTTAGAGGAGGTACCCGTGACTAGGAAGGTAGAGTCTTTTGTCTGGACTAGAGCTTGTTGGGTCGAGCATGTGGTAGCCAGCCTTGAATAGGGTTGGTCCAATTCTTCTGCCATAGCTTCTGTGAGGTATTTCGTTTGACATCCCTGCTCCTTTTGTGGGGAGGGTTCAGGGACTGAAGAGCCAATGTTTTATGTGAATCTTTAAGCCTCCCATACACCATTCCTCTGGTTCTTAGAGGGAGTTTGCAGTTTTTAACCAAATGTCCATATTGATGACATCTTCGACATCTGAACGATATGTTTTCATAGTCCAGTTTTTGAGAATATGTGTAATCTCCCTAGGTGAGGTCCATCTCTTCCCCTAGACCTTCCCTGACATTCAAATTAACTAGAATTATTGCAACCTTCCTTTGTTTTGTTTCTTCATAAGACATATCCGCATCCAAGAAATCTCCTAAGAAATTCCCAATTTTTTTGAAGTACTCAAAGGACCATATATTGAAGGGAAGTGCCGGTAGTCTTACCCAGACCAGAATTTTGTCGAGGCATTCTGTACTTGCATCAAATAGCGGATTCCATGGTTTGAGAAGCATTAGAGAGTTGTTGATACTCCATGCTTTACTTAGTACCCATTTGGAGTGTTCGTTTCTTTGGAAGATGAAGGCGTACCAATTCCTGTTTAATTCCACTAGTTCCGACGAGTATCCAAACTCGGCTTGCCAAGCATCTTGAATCCAATCTCATATGGTTTTCACCGTGAAGACCCTGCCATTCACTCTCCCAACAATTGTTTGGCTTTCCATAAGGGTGACTTGGTTGAACTCCACGTCTTCACCAAGAGCTAGGTTCCCAACTTTCCCTTTGTTCTTTAAATTTTTCCGCTTCAACCTAGGACCTGTTTCTCTGCCTCTGACAGCACCTTTCGGGGTAGTTAAGTGTTTTTTTATGTGCTCTTTGGTGGAGAAGGGTTGTTCAAATCCACTATTAGAATCCAACCGAGCAGCGATAAAACCCTTATATGAGGAGAAAGGAGCTGCAGAAGGTCCTAACTCAGAGGGAACCAGGGGGTCCATGACTTTGCTGGAGGGGGGTTGAAGGAGTGTAAGATCCGGAGGAGTGAATCCTCCTATAATGGAGTTTACCCACTCTAGATCAGTAGCTTGAGGTGGACTTAGTGGGGATAAAAAGTTTGCAGGAGTGTTTGAAGACTTAGACAACCATGGTTCTGTGAAATCTCTGAACAATAGTCCGTTGGGAAGAGTGGGAAGAGGGGGGGAAAAGGGTTCGGCCTGGGGAGGAGCGAAGAGGAAGTCATTAGTGTTTGTCAACTATTCAAGTGTTCCTCCACCTACCAAAAAATCTGTTGCCACGACATCTGCCATAATTGTCTCCAAGATGTCGGTAAAATGCGCGGTGACCAGGAAGGCTTCCATGATCGGGAAGGAGAGGGAGAGACCGTCGGGGAAGGGTCAGTCCAGGAGCAAAAAGGAGCGGAGTTTAACCACAGGCAAGGGAGGGGGACAAGTAAAACCGCAACCATGTGTAGGAGATTCACTCCATAACCCTTTCATATCTCTACTATCATCTACTAGAAATCATATAAAGAAGTTTTTAGATCGAATATGTAGGCTTCTTCTCTAAATTACTATGTAGTTAGTGACCCCTATTGCATAGATATCGTTTCTTTGGATAAATAATCTGCTATAATGTTGAATTCTTTGCATATATTATATATGAACATTAAAGTGTTGGTTTACCTCCATTACCATATTTATTATTGAGGCTAATAAGATGTTTTCAATTATGTATTTTTGGTTAGCTTTATAAATTTCAAAATCATCATAAATTTGTGGTTACTTTGTAATTTTTCCAACTATTATCTTTAACAAAATCTAAAAAGCATAAACTTAGCTCTATTGTTTGTTTAGTTGAATTGTTGTTGGAACTGAGTTCAAAGGTATCGTAAATTGGTTGTGAAGCTATCTAACTGGGGTTAATATTGATAAGGGAACGGAACTTAGCGGATCTAAATCTTAAACCTCTATCGATTGCTACTTGTATCCATAGAATACTAAGGTGAAGCTTATCAACCACACGTTTAGTGGTTAACAAAATCTAAAAAGCATAAACTTAGCTCTATTGTTTGTTCCTTGTCATTCATCATACTTCATGAATATATAAAGGGAAGGATCACAAAACAATATAGCCCTTCCCCACAAATGTCCTCTCCGAGTTAGTTTATCAAATAATACATATCAATAAAAATTAAAACCCAAAACCCAAAATCCAAATCACACACACACACACACACACACATATATATATAGATATATAGATATATAACCGAAACTAAAAAGATATTTTATATTATAAAAAGAAGAGCTGTATCGAGGTAGCAGTTGAGCATTACATCAAAATTGGATCCCAAAAGAGTTTCAATTGTCAAACTATTTTCTACACATATCATTATAATTGAAACTTCTAAAAGTGAACTTGGCTTGCAAGTATTCTCACTAGTTGTTATCCTAATAAATTGGTCTAAGAGATAGATTTAAAAAACATTCATAATTTAAGTATGTATGCTATCATGTGCTTCACCTTCCTCAACCGGTCGAGGAGGGTTTAGTTCTTCTTCAATGTCCTTTGGGTCTCGAACTTGGTTTATTGTGTCATCTTCCATTGCTCCCAGTTGCCCTTCGCTCTAATTGTTTGAAGGCAACAAAATGGAATTCAAGTCCAGAGCCGCCACATGGGATCTTAAATGCATATATTCCGCTTTCGAAGAGTCAACCCGAAGCCTTTGATGATGAATAAGAGCCATCACATTGGCCGAGAGAGTGTTGAAGGCTTGTTTTATGTCTGCCATCTTAGCTGAAAGGGACATCATTACGTGATTGTTGGATTGGTTAATTTCCTCTCGTCTCCTCATAATCATATGTAAATATTTTTCTCAAGATTGGCCATTGTGCCCAAACCCCACAGATTCCTTGTCCCCCAACATTGCAACAAAAAACTCAAGGAGCGACGGTGAGGAGAATCCTCCTAGAATATTAAAATGAATAAGCACAAAGAAAAATGATGCCTACCTTTACCATTCGAGTGCCTAGAGAGCACCACCATAACCAAGTCGAAGTTCAGGTCCAGAGTACGTCTAGAAATCCTAACAAAGTCTTCTTGCATTGATGCCACAACCACCACCTCCAAGGTCGACCTCACTCTTCCCTCCACCTCTCTTCACCTTACTCTCACTAATCTGAACCAAAGACCCCCCGAACTTCATCCCTGAAAGCCGCTCTAGGCAGGATCTTACGTCCTTCCATGATCCCATATACACTAACTTCACTACATGCAAAGTAAATTTTACCTCATGTGAAAGGATGATTAACATGTGAGGGCACATGAACCCACCTTACTTGAGTCCTATGAAACCTGCCAACTATTGTCAGAATCATTGAATGAGGAATGGGTTTAAATATTGGGTTGTGCCTCCAATTCAGTTGCACCGCATTCCCTGTTTTGGACCAAAAAGGTCTCAGACCCTCTCAAACATTGGTTCTAAAGACCAGTGCGCTAGGGGATTTGAAGAGAACGAACCACCCCATTCAAATGAAGAGCTCCTTATTGGAGATATTTTAGCCTCTTGTTCATGAATCTGCCTCAACGTTGAGCTCTCTTTTGACATGAAATAAACATATTTGTTTGAAGGAGTGTGCCAATCGCTTGATTCGAGTTAGGAGGGAGATTATTTTGGCACCTGAAAGATTTCCTTTATCAATTACAACTTGAATTACAAACATCGAATCACCTATCACCACTAGACTTTTGATTCTGTCCTCCTTCGCCAAGTTGAAGCCACACCACAATGCATTGGTTTTTGCCAAGTTATTTGACACAGTCCCTAGCATAATTGACAACTTCATTTTCTCTAGGATCTTAGATTATCCCACACCTACCACCCCATAAATCAAATATATTATTATCTATAATACTAATATGAGAATTTGTTTTAATTTTCTCTTTATAGAAAGATTTGGTTTTATTATTTAAATTGTATTTAAAAAACTATTTAAATAATAGAGATGATGATTATTTTGATAATTAAAATATAAGAAATAATATGTAAAATACAAATAATAATAAGTTTTTTATTTTGTTTTAAACTTGAAATTATGTGTGGATAACTATTGAAAAAAGAAAGTTATATTTTAATTTTAATTTTAATTTTTTATACACCAAATTCGTGATAATAAATTCAAAAAATATTAAACTAAATTATTGTAAGAGATATCAATTTAATTATAAAATTAATAATAATAATAATAATAATAATTTTTTTTTTTAAGTAAGAAGTAAAATATATTAGAAACCTTCTAGAGGCAAAAAGGAAATCCCAAGTACAGTGATAGTCCTGCTATGCTTATTGGACTGCCCCAACAGAGGGGAAACCAGCCCAATCAGCAGCTTAGTTAGCAACAGTTCAATAGTGCCTACTAAAAGTAAAGTCCAAGACTACATAAACATCAACAGAAACTGAAAACAGCTGACACGACCTCTAAAGCCTAGACGCTTGACACGTAACCTGGCCAGGTGCCTTGGAGATCCCCGGGCCAGGGTTCCTCTTCGACAATCGTCGTTCCGTCCCCCCATTGCACCTCGACCTCCGCACTGGTTTCAATTTCCTGGTTGTTCCTCGCGGTGTCCTGCATTTGTTGCTTGGCCAAAGTCTCGCTACCATTCTGTTTCATCCCGAGCTCTTCTGCACACTGCATCGTGACGTCCTCGCCTTGGGTGGTTGCTTCGGGTTCCTGTCTCAAAGTCGCGCTCCGCTTACCCTCTTCGACGTCAGCTATATCATCACTTGGTCCCGGCTTGGAGGTCGCTCCTCCCTGGTCTGAAAGGACAGCCTCATGCATGGAGGAGAGGAGCTGGAGGAAGAGCTCTACCTTCTCATTGTTAAGCTGTAGTTGAAACTGCAAATCCTCCACCCCCTGGCGAAGTTCGAAGACTAAGCCATAGAGGATGGACAGCTTGTCCTTTAACTGCTCGCCGTGGACTGTATCAGCAGAGGGGTGCTCCTTATGACCTTGCTTACGCGAAGAAGGAGGGTTATTGTCTTCTAAGGTTCTTGGAAGAGCCGAGAAAGGTGTGTGGGGTGGTGCAACCATCGGTGGTGTTTGAAAGATGCGTGAGGACGAGCAAAGCGGCCGAGGGATGAGTGCTAGGCTGTGGACATGTTCCATCGGCTCTGCCTGAAATCGAAGTGAGGAGCAAGTGGGAGGTTGAGCAGAGGGAGGAGCCGAGGGCCGACGAGGTCTCCAGGGAGATCCCCGCCGTGGCCTCCCTCTCAGACGCGGCTTGTGGTCAGGCATGGGAAGTCCGTAGCAGCGGCCGAAGGCCCAGGGGTGAGGGGGAGTCTCCGGGGGGCCAAGAGCACTATCCTGAGTCGGCCATGGGCACGGAGGGGAGAGCTCCTCAAGCCACCAGCATAAACAATGAACTGAAACCAGAAGCAGCGCAATGAGAAAATGCGTTGGAAGGGATGAAGGCATTAATGCCCTTTCCGTCAACATGAAATCTATTAAAGTCGCAGGAGGGTGGTGGGTGGTGGCACGAGCCCATCACATGGCTCCGTGCCCCGCTGACGTGAGCCGTCCTCCTCCAATCGCCATGTGGTCTCCACTAACACCCCATCCGGGGATAATAATAATAATTATTATTATATATATGAAATTATATTTATTCATATTAAAAATATATTTTGATTATTAATGAATATATGATTTGTTTTAGAAATCATAAATTTTAAATATAAAAAAAAAATTAATTGTAAAAACATCTATATTTACACAAAATATTTTGTAAAAATAAAATATTTTTAAAAAATGATGCATAAACACCAATGCACATAAGTATTTACGGATTGTGAAATGGAGTGCATTTCAAATCCTAGGTGTTATTTTGACTTATTAATTTTTTTTGGGGAAAAGTTGGGTAGGACGTCCCATTTGAACATTATTTTAACCTAAGCAAACCAACTTTCTGTTCTCTTTAAGAAATTACATAGCTTGCCTTGAGTGCTATTCTTACCATTTGCACTATTTCTAATGATTTTGGGAGTATGCCCATTATCATTGTAAATAGTGTTTTGTCTTTTCTTTTTATTTAGGTTTAAAATTTTAAATTTTATATAGTTTAATATTATATATATATATAATATGGAGTGATGGGGAGAGTAACACCAGCCACCTTGTCAGGGATCCTATGTACCGTGAACTCACACCCTTCAACACACCGCTTGAAGAGATGGCTTGTCACATTTCACATGCTCATAGTTAATATGAAGTGAGAAACCATTAAATTGGTTCATTCTACTAGTTCAATGTGAATTAACACTATTTGATTGATGTGAAGGTTGTGCATAGCTTAACAAATTAATGTTAAGCTACTAGTTAGACTACCAGTTTGTTGTAGAGAAGTTTTTTAGTTTGTTTGGTTGTTATCTAGTTGATCTCAATAAAATATTTTAATTTGTTTGGTTGTTATATAGTTGATATCTTACAAAATATCTTTTTGATAAAAACAAGGCAATCAACCTCAAACACTAGTCTAATATGGTTTCCTTAACAACAAACTAGTAATTAGAAATATGTATTTCTGTGAGCATAAATATCTTATAAAAAACATCATATTTAATAATATAAAATTAACAGTAATTAAAATTATATATTTATATGAGTATAAATATCTTATTAAAAAAACATCATATTTATTAATATAAAATTAATCATAATAATGTTGTATTTAACAATGTAAAATTAGTCATAATAATGTTGCATTGGTAACTCAACGTGAGTATCTTATATTCAAAATTGATATATTAAAGAGGTATTGAGAAGCCTCGTTCATTGTCATGGAAGAAAGAAGATCAAACTTGTTTGATTGGTATTTAAATAATTAATTTTTTAATTATTTTTAATTTTTTATATTATGTTAGGGTTTTGATTTAATAAATTTTTATTTTTTTCATCGTCATATAATGTAATGATTTTGTAATATTATTAATTTAACCAATGAAAAAAAGTTACAAGAAAATTATTACATATTTTTATAAATATATATGTCTTTTTTATTTTCTCAAAAATTTCATTGTTATCTAATACAATGAATTTATAATAGTATTAATTTGGTATGAGAAGAGGAAAAAAAATGAGATTGGAGAAATTTTTATTAATATATATACTTAATTTAAAAAAAAATATTGGTATAATATGGGTAATGTTTTAATCGAACTCCAATGCTATTCCTTAAAAGGAATAGTGTCAATTCATTGTTTGCACTACTACCTCTTAACGAAAAGGCAAGTCTCTCTTTCTCTCACACACACATAACAACAAGAACAATAGGGTCTAAAACGACCTCCACATGACAATAAGGTCTAGAAAGACCTCCACACAATTTGGTTAAGAAAGCTCTCCAAGTATTGAACATTGCTACAATATGGACAATGTCTTAAACAGAACAGTAGGACCATGTGAGTCAACACCATTCCTTTAAAAGGAACAACGTCAATTCACCTTTCGTATTGTTGCCTCCCTAGAAAGAGCCAAGTGCCACAAATCACCTCCCCACACACACAATGAACAACATGGTCTAAAAAAGCCACCACATAGTTTAGTTGAGAGACCTCCATGAGGATGAACATTGGGATAATATGAGAAATGCCTTAAGCATAGTAGTAGGACCACATGAGCCAACACCATTCCTTAAAAGGAGCAATGACAATTTACCCTTAGTGATACTACTATCCAGGGAAGAGATAAGTGTCGTGGATCCCACACATATACACACACATACATGCTAAACAACAAGACTTAGAAATGCAAGGCCTTTAACCATGTAATATAATTTCTATTAGTAGGAAAATGATACAATGTGGATAGTGCGAGTTGTAAGAGATGTGTTGAA
Source organism: Picea engelmannii (assembly GCA_009831015.1). Taxonomy (NCBI): domain Eukaryota; kingdom Viridiplantae; phylum Streptophyta; class Pinopsida; order Pinales; family Pinaceae; genus Picea; species Picea engelmannii. The sequence continues at coordinate 16,772 of ML812255.1, forward strand.
GGAGTTTTTCAAAAAAATTAAATATAAACAAAAGGCATGGCGATAGTCAAAATTGACATTCAACTAATATACAATAATTCAAAGAACTATAATAATTATGATACTTTCTTTTTAACTCATTTTTATTACTTCAACTTTAATGGATTTCAATCAAATAATATTTCACAACGAAAATTCCAATAATACTTTTAATTAAAGTATAAAGCCATATATCCCATCCCATATCATAAAACCATATTCAACTGCTTCAATTTCAACACTCTTGTACTCTCTTCATTTCAGTCAAGTGATATGATCAAAAGTGAAATCAACAGATATGATGAAGCATGTCAAAGACAAGTTCCAGTGACACTTTTGATTGAAGTATAAAGCAATATATCACATCCCATGGAGCCATGTTCAACTAAACAAAATAGGGCTTCAATTTCAATACTCTTGTCTTCACATAATGTTGAAAGGCAATAGAAGCTTCTCATTCTCATGTTGTAGAATAGTAGCTTTTGCATAATGGTATTTAAGATGGTTTAGTTTTGACTATACTAGTGGTTGTTTAGTTTGCCTTTAGATGAAAATTGAAAAATGATAAAACAATGTCATGTCAATGTTGTCAAAAGTCCAATCTCAAAATCCATGAAAATATTAAAGATTTGTGGGGACGGTGAGATCCAACGCCGGTGATATAACTTTTTCGTTTATCCTTTCTCTACGTGTATGTTGTAAAATAAAAATTCAATGGTTGGTAGGGTGGGTATATATTCTTAACTAAGATATCTCATAACAAATCTTTAGGTAAATTGATCAAATTTAAATGTGGAATGTTATTTTAAATTAATAAATTGAATTTGTACATTAAATTAAAATAACAAGGAAATTGATATATTAATTTAATTAAATAAAAAATTGGTTTTGCATATAATAAGAAAAAATTGTAGTTTTTTTAAAGAAAAATGTATATAAAAATTAAATGGATGTTTTCTTACATTTATGGATAACATCTTTAGTAAATTTGTCGGTATAAATTAGTGCATTTCACCCAAAGGGATATGAACCGAGCACTTGTTGCCAAAAAACTAGCCAAATGCCCAGTAACATTAATGACAATTGGTTGAACTAAACCCTTGGGTTGAAGAAATGTGTAGTTACAAGAGAAGTTGATAAAGATCACATTGTGTAGTCTAGATTCAATTACAAGTATAGTACAATATGATATAAGACTCTTATTATGTCAATTGGGTGTAGCTTGAGTGGTTGTGAGGAAAATTTGTTTCCTCCCCTACCTAGGTTCAAATCCTACTTTGTGACATGTTTGCTCTTAGTGAGTCAATTGTTGTTGAGATGTTGACCTAGCCTCTAGTCTTAAGGAATATGGTTTACACTAGGTACCATCATTGGAATGAGGGGAGTGTCAAGTGGGTTTCCCTAGGAAATGCATTACGTGGAAAAATAAGAAGAAGAATAAGAAGGTACAATGCTCTTATTAAATTGATTTTATTTTAGCAATCATAGATATAAATATAATATTTGTTACTTAAAGCCAAAAAATCCGGGTCCATGTGTTGTCCTCCAAACAAGGTCTACTTTAAAAATGGGTGTCGAATCTTCTAAGTTACTTGAGCATGCAATAATACTTTCAACTTGAATCTTCACAACTACATGTGTAGCATCCTTCTTTGTGATTTCGCTCCCATGTTCTAATAATTCTCTTTCCAAACTTAAGCTTGTAGCTTGGAGTGCTTTGTTGGGGTTACTGAAGCATTGTGTTTCCAAGAGTGTTGTTTATGACTCTATACGTTGCGTTTAGAAGGTCATGTTTTCTCTGTCAATTTTTTCCACGTGTCTCAACGAACTTTGCAGTCTTAACAAAACGATTTTCTAAAATTGATCCATCTAATCTTTCTAAAGCATCTAATGAAATATCTCTCACCATGTCTTCAAATACTTTGTTTCCTTCTACTTCTCTCACGATTCTGAATCTTGGTGTATTTGTATTAAAAGATTCAATTCTCAATGACATTGAATGCAAAGAGAAGGAACCTCGATGACGCCATCTCACTAGTGGGGACTAAGGTGGTTTTGTCTCAATTAGAACTATCTCATCTTGGCATGGGGACTATTTCTTAGAGTTGTTGTTGTGGTGAGGTGGTATAGCCCATGTCATCTCATTGGTGCTAAATCTAGGAACAAAAGGATGGAGGAGTGGGAGCAATGTCATTTCCAAGCAGGGAAGGAAAGAGATTGGAGGTGGAGGGAAAGGGGGGATCTATTAGGGACCTAACCTCTCTAACCCCTCACATAGGTAGAATAATATATTTTCCATGTAATAAAGGCCGATATTAATAAATAAGGCCTATGAATAAGGAGAATAAGTCAAATGTAAGAAAACTTAATAGAAGCTTCCGCTTCTAGAAAGATCTTCCTCTAGATTGTTCTTTGGGTAGATGGATTTAGTATAAATAGGAATTGAGGGCATGAGAAATATTTGTCTGGAGGATTATTGTAATAGAGCTCTGCTCCGCTGGAGGCTACCCCCTTGAAGAGTCAGGTGAACATTGCTTTTGTTTCAATAAAGGTATCATTTTGATGTGCTAATTCTCTATATTCTATTGTTTTGTTGGTAATTCTTGTGATATTCTTGTTTATGTTCAATATAACATAACCAGGTGCTTAACAAGTGCTATCAAAGCACTTTCCTAGGAAAAAATTGTGGGTAATTTTTTTTTTTCAAGGTAGAGACATATTTTGACGTCTTTAAGCTACAATGACCTATTGTTCAGTGCATAAATCCATAGTTGGGGAAGCATACACACATGATATATAAGAGGTTTTTAAGCTCACATTGTTGGACACACTTGTAACCCCTGTTGGTACCCCTTCGAGTGGTAGCGTATTAGACAACACTTGTATATAGACTGGCCTAAGTATCCTGAAACTCGTTGTAGATCAACCGATCGGTCGCCTGACTGCTATAGTGCCACTGAGAATAACACTCTCTAGTACCTGGGTAATCGAGTAGTATGGCTAAGGGTACGGTTTAGCCTCCTTAGTTGGTGCCCTAAGATATTGGGTCTAGTACTACTATTCGACCCCGCACACATATCAGAGAGCTGTAACACAGGGAAAGCCCTTGCCTGTAGGAACCCTGGAAAAAACCCTAACCCTTGGGACGGAAACAAAACAAACAAGGAACAAGCAAGATCTAGTCTCGTGCAACCTTGCCTCCTACATTTTGGTTGAGAAATACTACACATTTCTTCCTGTTAATAATTTGGGAATTTCACCACTCTTTTCGTCTTGATTGTAATGATACCTAGTATTTTTTAGCCTTTGTTTTCCTATGGTCTCGACCCTCTTACTTGGGACCTATCCCATTAGATTCCCCTTTTCACCCTAATTGTTTTGATACCCTTATCTTGTAACCCCTTTTATGTGCGGACCCACCTACCCCCTTCCTGTACCCCTTTTCACCATGGCCCACACCTGCAACCAAGATCTTGAAGCATGCCTCAATACATTGTCATCTGATTTCTCCACGGCCCATAAGGAACTGCGGCAACTCAATGCCAATATTTCCACCATCAGTTCTTCCATGAATTCCACCATAGACTCCAAAATGGAAGCCCTAAAACATGACATGGAAAGCTAGCTTGAATCCTTTGCGAGCCAACTCTTATCCAAACTAAATGTCCCTGGAGGCTTTCCCTCATCTGACTAACCTTTGCACCCTGAAGGTGATACTTCCTCCACTTCCCAGACTTTTTAGTCCAATCACTTTTAGCATGACCTACGCCTTCCTAGAGTGGATGTGAACAAATTTGATGGCTCAGATCCCATGGGTTCGGTCACCCAAATGGAACACTACTTCTTTTTGCACAATATTACTGATGAGTTGGACAAAATCTCTTATGGTGTTCTCCATTTGGATCTTGAACGTTGACAATGGCAGTAATGGCGTAAAAAGACATGCCAAGGGTATGTGGCTTGGACATGGTTTGTTGTAGAGCTTTATGAATATTTTGACACCAACACCCATCAATTAGGTTGTTTGACCAAGTTGAAACAAATTGGCCCAGTGGAAGAGTTTACAACTGCCTTTGAGCAATTTGATTTCAGAACGAAGGGCATGATAAATTCTTTTGGTAGGGAATTCTTTATCAATGGCCTTAAGGATGAAATACATGCCCATTTCCTCATGGCTTTCCCCCAGACTTGGTTAGAAGATACTAAAAGGGCCAAGGAAGCACAACAAGTAGTCTCATACCAAACTAGAAAAACACCCTTTATTCCTTGTCGTAAACCCTCCCTTCCTACCCCTCCTGCGACTCCCCTCAAGATTCATAAATTGACTCGGGCCAAAATGGTTGAATGCTAACTTAAGGGTCTTTCTTATAATTGTGATGGCAAGTATTTTACGAGGGCACAAGTGTAAGGATCAAAAGATTTTTATGGCTGTGACTGAGGATGTTTCTGAAGAAGAGGTCGATGTTTCTCATGTACTCGAGCTACCCCCACCAGCTGATATTAATCCACCCTTTGATCCATCGAAAGTTGAACCACTGATTTCCATGAATGCACTCACTGGTTTCTCTGCTCCCCAAACTCTCAAGTTAATTGCCTACCTTAAGAGCCAAAAAATCATCATTCTCGTTGACAATGGCAGCACCCATAATTTTATTCATCACCACATTTCCCAAGAAGTCAATTGCTATATCCGTCCAATTAATAATTTCCAAATCATGATTGTTATTGAGGGTTCCATGAAATGTGAAGGGTGTTGTGAAACTGCGTGCCTACAAATTGGTCAATACCACTTGAAATCTCATGTGTTTTCTATTAACATGGGTGGTTGTGACATTGTAATTGGTGTTGAATGGTTACGCACTCTCGACCCTATCACCATGGATTTCCAAAAATTAACCATGCAATTCCATCAGGAGGGTCAATAACACCAGTTTCAAGGAATCACAATAGGGTCACTAGAGATCATCAGTTCCCACCAAATGGAAAAGCTCCTCAGAAAATGTCATTCTAGCATTATTTCCCAACTTCATTCCATTCAGGTGGTTGAGACACCCTCTATCCATCCCGACCTCCAATCTGTCCTCTCCCAACATCAAGTTGTATTTCAAACCCCCTAGGGACTTCCCCCTTCTCGAGGTGTCCATGATCATTCCATTCCTCTTGTTCTAGGAAGTCTTCCTCCAAATGTTTTCCCTTATCATCATCCCTTCTCCCAAAATAATGAAATTGAGAAGACTGTTCAATAATTTCTAGAAGTTGGTGTCATCCATCCCAACACCAACCCCTATTCTTCTCTAGTGGTCATGGTACTCAAGAAAGAAGGTACTTGGCACATGTGTCCTAATTTTTGTGCTCTCAACAAACTCACCATCAAAGACAAATTTCCCATTCCTGTCATTGATGACCTTTTGGATGAATTAAGTGGTGCTCAATATTTTACCAAGCTTGATCTTTGCTCTAGCTACCACCAAATTTGTATGAAAAAAGAAGACATTCTCAAGACTGCATTTTGAACTCATGAGGGTCACTATGATTTCTTGGTTATGCCATTTGGCCTCTGTAATGCTCCCTCCAATTTTCAAAGTCTCATTAATCATGTCTTCCGTCCTTTCCTCCATCATCTTGTCCTAGTTTCCTTTGATGATATCCTCATCTATAACAAAACTTGGCAAGTCCATCTTGCCCATGTGGATCAAGTTCTACAACTATTGTCTTAGCACAAACTTTTTCTTAAGCAGTCTAAATGTGCTTTTGGAGCCTATGAAGTTGAGTACCCGTGACATATTGTTGGAAAGGATGGTGTCGAGGTGGATCCGAAGAAAATTGAAGTTATACAGGATTGGTTGCACCCAAAAACTCTTAAAAATCTGCATAGCTTCCTGGGTTTAACCGGCTATTATCAGAAGTTTGTTCAGAATTATGGAAAATTTGCAACTCCCCTCACAATGCTCCTTAAAATTAATTCTTTCAGTTGGAATCTAGCAGTAGATCATTCCTTCCAAGCCTTGAAAGCAACTATGTGCACTACTCTTGTCCTGGCTCTCCTTGACTTCAACAAAACCTTTGTACTGGAGTGTGATGCCTCGGGGAAAGGCATTGGGGCTATCCTCATGCAAGATGGTCAACCTTTGGCTTTCACCAACAAACAATTGTTCGAGTGCCATTTGGTCCAATCCACCTATGAAAAGGAAATGTTGTCTATTCTGCACGTTGTGGATCTTTGACATCTTTATCTCTTGGGGAAATGCTTCCAAATTAAAAATGATAATCAAAGCCTCAATAACTTTTTGGAACAAAGAATTTCTTCCCCGAAGCAACAAAAATGGGTAACCAATTTGTTTGGATATGATTATGAGATCATCTACAAAAAAGGAAAATAAAATGTGGTGGCTGATGCCCTTTCCAGGAAATATGAAGAAGATGGGTCCCTTTTTTCCCTATCTTTCATTGTCGCAAATTGACTTCAGGAGGTTCATCGAGAATGGTTACAAGATCCCAAACTTTCAAAACTGATCCAAACACTGTAATAGGATTTACAAGCTTCTCCAGGGTACTCGTGGCACCATGATGAGCTTCGTTATAAAGGTCACTTGTATTTAAGAAAATAGTTGAACCTTAAATCCACTGTTCTCTTTGAGTTTTATGCTTCACCTACAACTAGGAATTCTGGTTTTACCAAAACCTATGAATAGTTCAAACATTCTTTTTTCTAGGACAAGATGAAACAAGACGTTCACACCTTTTTTGTTGAATGTGATACCTGTCAATGCAATAATGGAGAGACAATCAAAGCTCCAAGCACATTCCAACCGCTTCCGATTCCACCTACTATTTGGACGGATATTTCTATATACTTCATTGTTGGATTACCTAAATCAGGAAATAATTCAATCATCATGGTAGTTGTGGATTGTCTTTCCAAATATGCTCATTTTTGTGCTCTTCAACACCTATTCACAACATCCACCATGGCTGAAATTTTTATGGATAATATATTCAAACTCCATGGCATGCATCATTCTATTGTTTTTTACTGTGATCCAACTTTCACTAGCAATTTCTGGCAAGAATTGTTCTGACTCCAGGGAACCCAATTGCATCTCAACACCACATATCATCCTCAGACTAATGGACAAATTGAAGTGGTCAACAAGTGTTTGGAAACCTATTTGAGTTGTTTTGTATATTATAGACAAAATCAATGGGTTCAGTGGTTACCCCTTCATGAATGGTAGTACAACACCTCTTACCATACCGCCACTCGCATGACTCTCTTTGAAGCAGTCCATGGACAAAATCCACCCTCATTTATATCATACATGCCCAGTGTTTCCAAGGTTCAACAAGTGGAACAAACTCTTACAGTCTGCATGGCCATTCTCTGTACTCTCAAAGAAAATTTGGTCATGGCTCAGAATGACATGAAACAACAAGCAGATCAGGCCATTATGAACATGAATTTGTCGAAGGGGACCATGTGTTTCTTCTTCTGCAACCTTAGACCAGTCTACTTGAGTTGGATGAAGAAGCTTCCATTTGGTTGTAACTGTAGGAAATATTGGACTAGTGTGAACATCGTCTCCGCCATCACAATATCAAGGAAGTTTTAGTTCAGTGTAAGGGCACACAACCAGAAGATGCCACCTAGGAACCGAATACCATCCTGCAACAATTTCCTCATCTCAAGCCTTGAGGACAAAGTTTTTTTTTAAGGGGGAGGGCATGTTAGGGACCTAACCTCCCTAACCCTTCACATAGGTAGAATACTATATTTTCCATGTATTAAAGGTTGATATTAATAAATAAGGCTTAAGAATAAGGAGAATAATTCAAATGTAAGAAGACCTAATAGAAGCTTCCGCTTCTAGAAATATCTTCCTCTATATTGTTCTTTTGGGTAGATAGATTTAATATAAATAGGAGTTGAGGGCATGAGAAATATTTGTCTGGAGAATTATTGTAATAGAGATTTTCTCTGTTAGAGGTTTCCCCCCTCGAAGAGGCAAGTGAACATTGATTTCATTTAAATAAAGGTATCATTTTGATGTGTTAATTCTCTATATTATGGTGTTTCATTGGTAATTCCTATGATATTCTTGTTTTTGTTCAATATAACATAACCAAGTGCTTAACATGATCATGAGAGAAACCTTGTTTTAGCATAATAGAGGGAGTCGATAGGGGTGTGGAGATGGTAATGGCATCAAATGCCTCTAGAGTTGAGATGACAAGGTTAGTAGGAGGGGCATGAAGAGTGTCAAATGGGATTGTTTAAGGATAGGATAGATACATGATCTCTTGTTGAATGTCATTTTTTATAGTCATAGGAGGAGAAGAGGATTGGGATTGATCCTCAACTATCAAGGGTGGGAAAGAGGTTGTATTGTCATCATATTGGATGTGGATTGTGCATTGAGACAAAGAAGTGGTAAGAGGAGCGAAGGATGAGTAAGTAGTTCATGTCCATCCAGTGAAAACAAAGAGGGTGTTTTGGGAGGTTAAGTCAATGGGATTCATATGGTGATTGCATGTGTGCTAAGCGATGTGGAAATGGGGATACAATACATATTTGAATATGATATTGTTAACATCATCCTTTGTTTCCTTTGTGGGGATAATCTATGGGTGTGAGTTGGATAAATTAGAGGTTATGATGATGTATTGTTGGTGCAGTATGAATGACATCGTTAATGAAGGGGTTTAAGTATTTAATATTTCTTCTAATCTACTTCTCTTATTTGACGATTGAATTTGTATGTGATTGGTCCACATTCCAACCCTAATTCCAATTCATATTATTGGGAGCAGGGTTGGAATTTGTATTCATTTTACCCACCAAAAATCTATTTTTTGCCATTTTGGGTTTCTATACTCCCCAACAAAGAATGTTTTGTCTAAAATTGTGTCATTCAACAATGAAGTTTTAATAAGAAATTAACCCTTCGATAATGAAGTTTTGATTAAAAAATTACCCTTCAATAATGAAGTTATGTTTAAAAAAGTAACCTTCAATTTCACATACTACGCAAAAGAAGAAAGACATTGAAGAGTATGTGAAATTGAAGGTTAAAGCCTCTTTATTTTCCAAGTTGCAAGAAGAGAATCCCTTCTTACTAAATGCTAGAACACAACTTTCTTGTTGAATGTTAGAACAAAGAGAAACCACATGTGTTTAAGAAATTACTAGGATATACAAAATCATATGTTGAAACAACAAAACATCCATGTAACTAACATAACCTATATTCCGCATTCCGTGTATATACAAAGAACATTACTAGGATATACAAAATAATATGTTGAAACAACAAAACATCCATGTAACTAACATAACCTATATTCCGCATTCCGTGTATATACAAAGAACATTAGAGTTTCATATATCATAGGCATAAACATAGTTGAAATTGCAATGTCTAGTAGAAGACAACAAAAAATGGAAAATTACATGTGTTTTTAAACTCTATATAAAATAGAAACAACATATAATTTGATAATTCTCACATGTCATAAAGTCTTATTTCCTTTGCATTGTGTCAGATCTCACAAGCTCATTGCCACTGCACCTTTGATATGTCAAAACCTATTAATGATACATGCATTAATGCATCAAGGGTGTTGATTGAGAGTCTTGTTCTCCTTATATCTTTGATCAATTTTTTTTTAGAAAACCCTCATTCACATGCAATAGTTTTTGCAAGTACAACAATGGCTACTTGCCATAATTTTAACATATTTTGATACCTAGAAAGCCAATGTTTTGTTTGAGAAAATACTTTCCATGCATCTTTCATCAATAATATTTCTCCATTTAAATGAAGCACATCAATAATTTCATATAGCTCTCTTTTACAAGCTACAATGTCAAACAATGGTACATTTTGACCTTGATTGCATGTTTTATGCTACAAATACACAAAAAGCCTTTTTTTTTTGTAAGCTAGTTTTTTGTATTAACTTCTATCTTCAAAAATCAAAATACATGCCAGAGGTCCTAATACTTGGGTTGCCAACAAAAGAAACCAACCCAAGCACCAAGACCCTAATGTCTGATAGATCCTGCCCTAGGGCTAAAATTTGAAACCATTTTACAATTTTTCTATCCATCGTCCAAACTAAGACAAGAAGTGATCCTAATAAGTAAAGAGCTATAACGAAAGAAACTATGCATAAGAACATGAGCTAATAACATAACTAAAGAACAAAACCATATGCCAGATGAACTGCCTTTGCTGTCGTGTTGGGAGGGATTTGGCCATGTAAAGAAAATGACTTGATGGAGAGGTTGTGCCTGATGTTGTTGATGCTGCTGTGGACTTGAGACCATGTCAAAAAATGACTCAATTTTCCAGTTCATCAGCTCTTGCGGCAACTTCTGGTCTATCATTTCCCCTCTCAGCTCAAAGATAAGTTGTAATTGGTCCTTAGAGAACCGCACAGGTTGGTCCTCTTCATCTTGTTGATGGGAAATTTCACCTTCCGCATGGATCCAGGAACCCTCACTACCCACCGGAGGTGCATAAGTGACCAACGGATCCTTAACCTTCGTCACACAGATAGAAAAGGGAGCATCAACATTTTCTGTGCTAGGTTCTGGTGGTAAATCCTCCCATTCCACCACACAATTCCATGACTCTAACTCATTCTGGATGGCATGTGATTCCCGTTCCCCTACACTCTACTCCAATTGCTGATATGCCCTATCAACATAATTGTCCGTTGGGGAGGGATTGCAATGTCTACCAAGGAAGTTGTGAAAAGTTCCACTACCTCTGCGCACCTTGCCTATTTCATGAGGCATATTGCTAAGGAAGAGGAAGCCATATAAATATTCAACTCTTAACTAGTTTGAGCTCGAGGTGTAGGAAAACACAACGGAGATAGCCATAAGGCCCCTCCCTCCTCCGTATTTTATGCTCACCAGCCTTATCGAGGCCTTACGAACTTCGAGAGCACCCAAAGGATTGTCTTGTGCAATAAATGTGACCTCCAATGGAAAATAAAGACCATTCATGATTTCTGTATAGAGCCTTCCATATACGACTACCATCATACTTTGTTGATTGAAACAATGAATAATACATTCTCACTATTTATGAAAGCTTGCATCAATCATTGGTCTGAAAAGAAATAAGGAGCTTCATGTGTCAACATGAAGGGCCATCCTTTATATGATAATTATGGTCATAATGACACCCCATCTGGGGAATACATAAATATCCTTTCAAACCAATGCTTTGCATTAGTTTCTCTCACATAAATATTTGGCAGATAATGGCAAGGAATAGACAACTTCGGTCCACTAAAGAGATGAACATATGGAAATATTGAATTGAAGCTCTCAACCAATGCTTGAACATAATTCCTTGTAAGTTGTATGCAATTCTCGAGGGAGCCATCGACGCAAGTTTCAATTGGTTGTCACATTTTCTCATCATGGATTGGAATACACAACAAATTATGTCTATGGGTAGTCTCCCCTTTGTCAACATTTTCAAGGAATCCATCTTTAGAGTCTTCCAAAAAATTAGTAAGATGTATTGCACCTTTTGCAAAAGAATTCGACCTACAAAAATATATTTTAAGAGTATTTAATGTATGGTCAATAATTATTCCAAGCAATGTGGCATCCACATTATCTTCTTGGAATTTTTTGTTTAGATATTCAACTCTATCAAAACATCAACAAGCATATTCAAACAAAGTTGAACCGAGAAAATCATTGTCTTATGATAACATGGGTTCTTTCTTTCTTTCTTCCACAAGCTCAAAATAACATGCATTAATGTAACAAGTCTTTCAACTACTTAACCCCTAGATAGCCACCCACAAAGTTACCAACTTGACGAGAACTCTCCAGAGTTCTCAATTTTTTAGAGGTCATATTTAGTGGTTGTTTTTACCCCCGTTTCAAAAAGTGGTGCTACAGGTAGCACCCTTTTTTATGGTTAAAGTTGTGACTTGTTTGAAATCATGGCTTTGACAACCGATGTCATTGTGGAAAATGACGCTTGAACCGAAAAGTAATTCTTCTAGTAGAAAAAAAACTGAAGTTAAAATTACGACTTAATTGAAGCTGTAGCTTTGAAAACTAGTACCATCTCAAATAAAAATGTGAAAATCGACTCCTAAATCAAAAACTTGAAAAACTGTTTCTTAATTAATTAATTATTTTTTAATTTGCATTAAAAATGAAAAAAAAAAACTCATAAACAGAGGGAAAAAGAAGAAGATAAAATAAACTTTTAACATAAAATTGTATAACACATATTTAAAAAAAAACAAAAATAAAAAAAACAA
>ML812255.1:30706-43880 GCA_009831015.1 Picea engelmannii
CAACATGAGATAGAAAAGATACAAGAGGGAAGGGATAAAGGATACATGAAAGGGTAGGGGAACAAACAAAAAAGAGAGAAGAGGTTTATTGAATTAAATAATGGATAATAGGTTTCCATGAATGGCTGAGTTTATAGCCATCTTCCCTGTTAAATTTGTTGTGGTGCTTTTCAATTTTAAGAGCTTCCCGGATGATACAGGAGGAGTAATAAGGTGCTTGTAGTACTTGCCAAGACCACAGATTCAATTAAGTTGTAATTTTTTTTTTATTTTTTTTTGGCGCGACTAAAAGCATCACTTTTCGATTCTAGGGTCATTTTCCATAATAGTATCAATTGTCAAGACCATGATTTCAAACAAGTCACAATTTTAAATACCCAAAAAAAAGTGCTACCGGTAACACCACTTTTTTAAATGAGAGTTGATTTTGGTGTTTTTGACCAAAAAATATGGATTTTTTGGGCTAGAGTTCTCATTTTGAGGTCACAGTTCTCGTTAAGTTGGTAATTATGTTAATCTAATCCCATGGATTTGAATAACTTTTAAGTAATCTAATTCCATTGTCTCTAGTAAAGCAATGAGTTCATTAATTTTTTTTGTCGAATTTCCAACCCATGAGTACACTTTATTTGCTACTTTCTCAACATATAAAAACTCTAGCATCTTCTTTGAAGAATCTGATGTTGTAAGAGTCTCACGGTTCATTCTTTTTGTCTGTCTGTCTGTCTCTAGGTGATATGTTATACTAAAGTTCAGTTGTGTTCCCAAAGCCTCTTGGAAACTGGTCCAAAATCGTCTTGTAAACACTGATCCTCTATCGAATATGATCCTTCTTGGTACTCCATGTAACCTCACAATATCGCTAACAAAAACTCTAGCTATATCTAGCGTCTAATACGTTGTACACACTGGAATAAAGTGTGCACTCCTCGTCAGAGTGTGAACTACCACAAAAATTGAATCATGTCTCCTTACTGTCAGTGGCAATCCAACAATAAAATCCATCGAAATGACCTCCCATTTCGATTCTAGAATAACGTGTGGTTGTAATAGTCTTCCTTGATGTCTATGTTCAGCTTTCACTTGCTGACATTCTAGACATCTAGCCACGTAGTTAAATATGTCCACTTTCATTCCTTTCTAGAAGAATAAAGGCTTAAGGTATGCCTTCATCTTTGTGACTCCAGGATGAGCCATGTACACTGCTCGATGAGCTTCTGTTAAGATCAAACTTCTTAATTCGTCGTTAGGCGGTATGTAAATTCTGCCATTATATCTCAATAATCCGTCATTGTCCAATGAATAGCCTTCAAACTTCAACACCATCATGGTATTTTGTCCAATATTATCCTTAACTTCTTTGTACCAAGCATCATCAATATGTAAAGCTAGAATATTTTCTCACTGATTCGTCTTAAGAGGTATTACCGAGAATATGCATGGTCTTCGACACAACGCATCTGCCACTTTGTTCATCGTTCCCTTAATGTAATTAATCTCAAAGTCGTATTCACTAAGTAATTCTGACCAATGCCTCTGTCACGCTTTCAAGTCACTTTGAGTAAATATATGCTGCAATCCATAATGATATGTTTTTAATTCAAATTTTCGTCCAATCAGATAATGTCTCCATACTCTCAAAGCATATACAATTACTAATAACTCAAAGTCGTGCATTGCATAGTTCTTTTCATGCCTTCTCAATTTCCTTGAGATGTAAGCGATCACTCGACCGTATTGCATCAAAAATCCACATAAACCTTCCTTGGATGCATTTGTGCATACCAAGAATTCTTTGTCCACATCAGGGAATTTTAGTATCGACGTTGTCCTCAACCACTATTTGAGCTTTTGAAATGCTTCCCCACATTTCTCAATCCATAATAGCTTCTTGTTTTTCTTCTGCAATTATGTGATTGGATTTGCTATCTTCGAAAAACCTTCGATGAACCGTCGATAATATCCTGCTAAACACATGAAGCTACGTAATTCTTGTACATTAGTCGGTGCTTCCCATTCCATTATAGCCTCTACTTTTGTTGGTTCCACAACAATATCTTCACCAGATATGATATGTCCCAAGTAATGAATCTTTGATCGGTAAAAAGAACATTTCAATAGCTTCTCGTACAATTTGTTTTCTCTGAGACATTGTAGGACCAATCTCAAGTGTTCGTCATGCTCTTCTTTCATCCGAGAATAAATCAATATGTCATCAATAAATACTTGGATAAACTTGTCCAAGTATTCACCGAAAACCCCATTCATCAAACTCATGATTACCCCCGGGCCATTCATCAATCCGAATGGTAAAAATTTAAACTCATAGTGTTTGAATCTCGTATTAAATGTGGTCTTAGGTATATATTCCTCCTTAATCCATAACTGGTGATATCGTGATCTCAAGTCAATCTTCGAAAACATCATTTCTCCCTTCATCTGATCAAATAAATCATCTGTTCCTGGCAACATATATTGGTTCTTGATTGTTGCTCCACGATAGTCAATACAAAGTCTCCATGATCCATCCTTCTTCTCACGAAAATAACTAGCACACTCCACAATGATACGCTTGGACATATAAGTCCCAAATCCAACAACTCCTTCAATTGCATTTTCAACTCCTGCAATTCCGATGTCAACATCCGGTAGGGAGTTATTGAAATAGGTTCAGTTCCAGGTTTTAGATTTATGGTAAACTCCAACTCTCTTTCGGGCATTAAACCTGGCAACTCTTCTGGAAATACGTCCGCAAACTCTTGTACTACAAGAAGGTTTTCTAATCCTGCTGCTATGCCCTTTTCGTTTAGAACTAATATTGCATATAACTTGCATCCTTTGTGCATACTCTTCTGCAATTGTAGGGAAGAAATAAACCTCAAGGACACTCCTTGGTTTCTTCCTACAATTACTCTACTCTGTTCCAAATCATTCACCAAACTTAACCATTTCGTCTTATAGTTAAGTATCACATCATGCGATTCCAACCAGTCCATGCCTATCACCATGTCATAAGATTCTAAGATCGCGACGTATGGGTTGGCCTTCGTTAAAAAATCTCCCAAGTTAATGCTACAGTCTATAACCTTTCCTCCAACTTTATATTTCGCACCATATGCCATTTCTATGTATCTGAACCAGTCCTTCTTGAATGCCTTTACCTTAATTCTCTTTAGCGCTGCACTAGAAATAAATCTCTTTGTAGCTCTTGGATCTATCGAGATACTAAAATTTTGATCGATGATTATACTTGGCGTCTCGAGCACAATGGACTAGTTCTCGGCTTGGTGATTATTCACCATTGCATGTATCCTGTGGGCCTTGCCCAAATCTCCAATCGTAGTGGGTCCTGATGATCAGATCTCTCTGGCCTTCTCAATTGGACAATCTCACTGGTAATGTGGTTCTCCACATGTCCAACATCTAGTCTTCGGTCCARTGCTCTTGGTCCCCGAAGTAGAAGCTRCTGGCCTAACAGTCTATGATCCTAGTCTATTCTTCTAAACATGCCTAAAATGATGTTGTTGTTGCGGACGATGCTGTTGCTGATGATGTGGTCCTCTGTAAGGAGTCCTCTGCTAAGGAGTCTGTCGTCAYGATGTCGAGAACATAGATCCTATAGGCRTATCCCAATGCCTAGATGTCTAGAAGGAGTCTTGCCTTGACCCCCACTGTTCATTATCCATGAGTGCCTTCTGAACTACATCGTGCAACATCTGAGGCATCRATATTCTTACCTTCACACGAATGTTGAAGTTAAGRCCAAACACAAACTTGTTGACCTTTAACTTCTATATGTTCTGAGGTGGAGCATACCTAGGTAGCTCCATGAACCTGGCCTCATACTTCGACACTGTACAATAACCTTGTCGTAAGGCATTGAATTCATTAAGCTGACACTCAATGAATTCCTCCGACAAGTACCTCTCCCATAATCATTCCTCAAACAATTCCCAAGACACGTCTTCAACGACCATGTTTAGTTGAGGTACGAGTGTCTTCCACCAAAGTAGAGAACTCCCTTTCCATTGGAAGACCGCCATGTGGACCTTCATGTTGGAGGTATAATCACGAAGTGTGAAGCACATTGCCATGTCCTCCAACCATGACTCAACGACTAAGCTGTCCGTGGCACCCTAAAACTTGGGAAATTTTACCTTCTCAAGTTCTCTTTGTAAGCTACTACTACCTGCTAGAGCACACTGTGAATCCTCATTGGGCACAAACGCTCTACCCTCATCTCAATCCATGCGGTTGATCAACGCCTCTGGCATCCTCTGGAAGGATCTCATCATACCTACCACATCTCTCACAACAACCTGCTCTTGCTCAGTAGTTTGATCATCTCCTTGAGGGTTAGATCCCTCTAGTGTGGATACTATCAGAGGAGGCACACCTCTTCCCCCCACACCACAACGTCTACTTCCCATGCTTCCTCTAACCATGATTATCTACAAGGACAAATACAAAACTTATTAGTGATACATGATTAAGCATCTTATTTAACACAATGGAAGGCGTAACGGTCCAATGTCGCAGGGTTGAACCCACTATGATAGCATATGTAACGACCCCTCCATTACGGAATCAATGTAAGTGAGTACAATAGTGGTAAATTTTTTTTCTGATAACAAAAACAGTTAGAACAAGTGATAAACGAAAATAATATACCTCAAAATATACACATTCTATTCTCATCCACATCATTATACAATAAGAATTAGACAGATCATCGTTGTTACTAATAACTCAATCATATCACATAAAGATAACAAAGATACCTACCCGCCAACCGACCCTGCAAGGTTAGGACCTCCAAGACACATAATCAACACTCATGTCCAGGATTCATCCGATTGATTTTGACCATTTAAGGTCTCAGGACTGACGATTTTTTTGAGGAACAAGGAGGTATCTAATTCCGTTATCCAATCCTAGTCTAATAACAAACCTAGAATTCAATGTTAAATAATTAAAAATAAATTACTTGCTCAAGAATCGAAAAATTTAATATATTACGATCTACTTAAAATACCATATTGAGTCTAAAGCTCTACCGATGACATAACATAAACTACAAGCATAATTTATCGCACCCACTAAAAAAAAAGATTTGCGCAACTCGAACTTAAAAAAATATTAGAGACGTAGGTGATTCATTTCCGAATATTCAAATATCATTGATTAATGTCATCAGGATCTAAGATAAATAATTTCTCAATACCACAATGATGTCAACCAAAAAAACAAAATGACTACATTAATAAACGCAATTTCTTTACTAAATTAATAAACGCAATACAGCCTCAGTGGGCCTAATGGTTAAGAACATGTGTTTCCTCTTAAGAGGTCACAGGTTCAAATCCAGAGGGGGGTAGGGTATGTATACCTTCGTAGACTTTACCAGTCAAATCGCTGGGCGGAGGGGGGTCCCTTGTCCCACAAACAAGGGGGTCTCATA
Organism: Picea engelmannii; assembly: GCA_009831015.1. Lineage (NCBI taxonomy): Eukaryota > Viridiplantae > Streptophyta > Pinopsida > Pinales > Pinaceae > Picea > Picea engelmannii. Next base: position 36,168 of record ML812255.1, read on the forward strand.
CACCAATTTGGTGTGTTGGCTTGGCCGTGACCTTAAAAATAGATTATTATTATTATTATTACTAATTAATTTATTTATTATAACTAAAATTTATATTATTATTCCATTCCTAAGACCCTAAGTCTCCTTCCATAAAAGATTATTTAAGGATTAATTTTAAAGTCTCTTTCAAATAAAGATTATTAATTGGTCCAATGAAAATTCACTCTAGAACATCCTTAAATTGTATTCATTCAATGAAAATTCACTTAGAACATCCTTAAATTGTTTTCTCCTAAGTGTATTGTAATAAGTTCATTATCATACCTATAGAAGGGTTCTCCTAATAGAAATTCTATAACAAGGATATTTATAAATGTAGATGTTTAAATGTATTCTTTTTACATCTTTCATCACAAGTTTACTATTCCTAAAGCATAGTAATTATATCCTTTAATAAGATATTCAACAAATATTGATATCAAATATTACTGATTATTAGGTATCCTTCATACCACTAAAAGCCATCCATTTCAACCCTTAATTTATTTCAAATTAATTTTTTATAACAAGCATTTGAATCAAGGAGATGTTATCTCGACGCTAAATGAATACATCTTGTTAAATAACAATTTATGACAATGCGACGTGGCCTTCAACTTATCAATAAATCTAAGTTCTTTATTTATTCTACACGTACTAACTAGTTGGTTAACACCAATCATCCTTCAGTTGAATCATTTTAAGTGGAGGTTCTTCGCTAAGTGGAAGTGTATGAAGACACTGTCATAATAATGAGACAAAAAAATTCAACTTAGAATGCAATTAAATGCTACCACATCCCTACAATCTTGGTGTATAAGTTACAAATAAATTTTGTAGGGACCATGCCAACTCAGCTTCGCAATGCATAAAATTACCACATCGTCACTACATTATTTTATACTCCATGTATGCAATCTAAATAAAAGTGTGGTACTCATTGTTGGGTTGAGAAAAAGGTATAAACATTTTCCTTGTTACTCTGGTTTGTGATATATTCTTTGTTGACTTTTCTATTAATTTGAAGTAATTAGGGAAGGAAATGGTTAAAAATCTCTTAGGAAATATTGTTGAATGATATTAGATATTTTCTGAAATTTGGTTTGAATTGTTTTGATTTTATGCAGAAATGGACAATTGCTGTTAACTAAAGATAATTAAGAAGATCGTGAAGATGCACAAACCATTGAAGATCGAAGAAATCAGACACAAAATGGTTCAAAGTAAGATTGAGTTTTTATTTTGCAATCTTCATAAATAGTAAAAGCAATCCCGAGGATCTCTCGATCCTCAGGATAACTTAATTTACTTATCTCATTGTAATATATAAAGGATAGTGAATGATAGAGAGATACCCAAGCATTCAGATCTCTTAATTGTTGACACTCTATACAAGCAATCCCATTGTAAATGATTTATCAGTTATGAAATTAATGAAAGCTTCAAGCATTTTAATCATTTCTGCGTACTGAGTTTTTCGTAGCAGTATCTTCTGAAGACCGTGGGCCTAGTCGACGGGAGCTACTGTCTCATCTATAATCTTATCAATTATGTTATAGTTTTGTGATTTGAATTTCCTTTCAACATTTAAGATAAACTCATTAATGTGTTGATTCTTTTATGAATTGGTTATGTTGTTCCATTTGCAGAGGGTAGATATTCCATTTGGAGATTATTGGTTGATGTTCCATTTCCATTTGTTGTCAATTTATCGCTTGTGAATTCCTTTCATTTAAATTCGCATTTGTTGTTCCTTTTGTTAAATTCACATTTGTTGTTCCTTTCATTTAATTCACATTTGATGTTCCTTCTTAAATATTCAGTAGATCGTTGTTCCTTTCCAATAGATTAATTAGTTTTTGAGAGATTGATTCATTGAGTGTTTTTCGTAGATTAAATTATTGTTTCTTAGATAAATGAATGAATTCAATAAATTGATTAATGCTTTGATTCATGGTGTGTTATAATTCAGACTATAATTCTGTTGATTGAGTTATTAGTCTCAGAGTTTTTAGTTAATGTGTGAAGAACTTGATTATTGCAGTAATTTAGATAGACTCAGATTTGTTGTAATTGAATTATCTACACGATTTAAACCTCTACGACTATCTACATAGACTTTGCTAACATTATTGAAAGATAAGACGAATCCTCGGTTGATAAAATTAATGTCAGACTAAGGTTGTTTTTAGGACATATTTAGAGCCCAACATTTTGGCGCTGTTTCTGGGGAGAATGTCAAAGATAGCATAGGTTGCGTCTCTGAAGGATGAGGTATTGAAAACGAAAGGTAAGAACCTACATAGGAAAAAAGTAAAATGCTTGTGCCAACACCAACCTTTAGTTGATGCATAGAGGTTATATAGGTGCATAGAATTTGTGTCGGTGTGTGTGACTAAGAAGAAAGAACCTGAAAAACAAAAACCCTTACCAAAAACTAAAAAAATCCCAGGTCACGGTGCCCCGTGGAAGGAGCACTTTTATAGATGAAATTATCCGAAAAGATGAATCTCAAGCCTCGGTTGGACCTCGAAAAGGTTCTACTCGAGTCCCTCAAGCAACAAATTCACCAACTGCATCTCATTCCGAGATTCATAGCGAAACCGAAGGAACTGAACAAAGTTTCCAAAATACACATACTTCACTTTTCAGTCCTTTAGGTGAGGGAAATTCTTGTAATTTGAAAGAAGGAGAAGGGGAGACCAGTGGAATTGTTGAAACAAACCCACCACCACTTGAACCTAGATCTCATGTGATTCTGGAAGGAGAAGGAACACCTAAAATCCGAGACATAGGTAGCGTGATTAAATCTCCTAAGGGACCAAGTAATCAATCACCTTGAATGGAACCTCCAGACCAAGAAATCCTTGAAGATTATTGGCACATTTTCGACCAAATGGCACAGCAAAATCATCCATGACCTCAGACTTCCACTTTGGAGTATCCTATAGTTGATCCGGTTGCTAATGCCCCAATGAAAGCCATTCCACTACAAAATCTTCCAACCTTCAATGGATTGGTCTCAAAGGACCCTGATGCGTTCTTATTCGAGTTTGATGCTCTGTGTAGAGGATATGAATATACCTCTGAACCCCAGAAACTAAAGCTATTTCCTTCCACTTTGAAAGGAGCAACTTTATGATGGTTTATGGGACTAGGGGGAGGAACTATAAATTTATGGGATGAAATGAAACACAACTTCCTTACGAAATATCAAGACTATTGTAGAACCAGGGATTTAAATGACGAAATCTTTAAAATGATTGCAAAAGAAAATGAAACACTAGAAGAATATGTTGAAAGATTTCAATATAACCTGCAAAAATCACCTTATGGTACAATACTAGGTGAGGTACTTAAAGTCACTCTAATAAAAGGTATGAAGGGTGAATGGGTAGAGATGTTAAATTTGATGGGAAAAGGTGATATTTATCAAGAAACATATGATGACATTGTCCAATTGTGTATCAGGTGTTCACGCGGTATTACACGAACCAAAAAGAGAATACGAGCCCCCATCACCAGAAGTAGCAACATTACTAGCGGGAGTGTCACCCGAGCAGAAATTGGTAATCTTTTAGAAAATTTTAAAACAAACATTTTGGGTACTCTAACTACACAATTGGATGTCTTGCAGGTTAAATAAAAACAAGCGAAAGTAGAACAGTCATTGGCTATATTTTGTCCATGATGCAGGAGGAAACATGGTTCAAGGGAATGCCCCTTGGACGTGGTTCAGACTTGCGCCATCTGTGCCAAAGACCATGCGATGGAGAAATGTCCATCGCTTCCAGGATTAAAGTCTCTCTTTAAAGAAGCAGAAGAGGAAACATAACGACTATATCTGATGGCTTAGCGTCGTCAGTGGCAGGCTCGCCCCCCTAGGTACACTACAAGATCCTTCTTCTTTCTTTTCTGGGAAGTATAATCAACAATGTAATTCTGGAAACACATGGCAAGGACAACCATTTTCTAACCCCACTTGGAAGTTCCAATAATATCCTATTGCACCCTGGCCAAATCAACCAGTTGTTAATCCTACTTGGCCTAATTTGCAATACCCTACCCCATTTTGGCAGAATTCAAATAATAACCCCTATCCTTCATAGTGGACTAACACAGTTGCCCAAGCCCCCAATTGGACTCAAAACTGGTAGTGCCCCATGGGACTAACCAATCAACTCATGGGAATGTATCCTCAAGCTCAACCCACTTTACAAGCTGCACTTCAATTTCCCCAAAATCACCAATCGCAAATGTGCCCTCAATTACCAGCTCAACCCAATCTGAATCCTAATAATAGACCAGTCCAGCTCGTGCAAATTGTCAAGAATTTGGAGGGTGAAACAAACTCTATAGGGTGCAATGAACTCTGGTTGAGATCAGGGCGTGTAATTTCTCTCGAGGAAAGTGACATTCGTCAAGAACAGGAGAAAGAGAATGATAGACAACCAACAATAAAACCATCGACTGTGGTCATAACATAAGAAACATAATAGGGGGAAAACACAATCGAGCAACAAAATCCTGACAAAGACATAATTTCCCCTCCCCTGTTTTTCGAAAGGCTAATGATAGCAAAACCAACTGTATATCCTAACTTTGATATCGTCGAAGAACTAAAGAATCTATATGTTAAAATTCCACTCCTACAGGCTTTACAAGATATTCCTATTTATGCAAAAACAATCAAATAATTATGTGGGAAGAAGCTTAGAAGGAAAACTAAGAATCCATCAACTGTCCACGTGGTAGGAACTTTGTCTGATCTTATTCTAGGAAAGCAGTATCCAGTCAAATACACAGACCCAGGGAATCTCGTGGTGATGATTCAGATACAGGGTTGTTTTTTTCCAAATACACTGGTGGATTTGGGGGCAGCCATCAATATTCTGACCACCGAAACCTGTAATGTCCCGGGTATCACCTCCATCGAACCTACTTCAACTATGTTAGAATTGGATGATAGATCGGTGGTTAAACCAGTCGACACATTACAGGACATAGAAATCTTGGTCGACTCTTTGGAATACCCAACTGATTTCCTAGTTATCAACCCAAGAAGTAGACTCGATGGACACCCATTAATATTGGGACCACTGTGGCTAGCAACAACATATGCATACATAGGATGTTGTGCAGACAACATGACAATTTCTAAAGGAAGTGCTATAAAAAACCTTATCTTGTATCCTCCAGCTAAACCAAGTCTTCCTATCATACATCAGTAGTTGCAACCACCTAGATATCCAGAAGAAAACTTATGATCTCCTCTCACACTAGAAGAAGCTCTCGATCTCAAAAATCAACTAGAAGATGATGTGATCAACAACTTCATTAACAACCCAACTGTTATAAGTAACCAAACATGTCAAATGCTAAAAGTTGTTTTAAATAATGAAGCACAGGGAGATCCTTTGGAAGAATTGATGGAGCAACAGATTCCCACTACTATTGTCCACAACAACATTACAGTTGAAATCACACTAGGAAGATTTCTGAATATTAATGCCAATTTGAATAAGCAACAACGACAAAAAGTGATTCAGATCCTTTCTAAATATCAACAGGCTTTTGCTTGGGAGTATCCTGACATGAAGGGCATTGATCCCCAACTATGTACACATCATATCTATATTGAAAAAGATGCCCGACCCATCTGACAACCCCAACGAATATTAAACCCTCATCTCAGGGACATTGTCAAAGAAGAATTACAAAAACTGTTGGATGTAGATTTCATATATCCTATTTTAGATAGCTAGTGGGTCTCTCCACTAGTAATTGTCCCTAAAAAGAATGGGAAGTGGCGAATCTGTGTAGCTACAGAGAACTCAATAAAGCTACCCAGAAGGACCATTTTCCCCTACCTTTTATTGATTAGGTCCTTGATACTTTAGCAGGGAAGCAATTTTTCTCCTTCCTAGATGGCTTTAGCGGTTATAATCAGATTCAGATTGCTCCGGAAGACCAGGATAAAACTACATTTACATGTCCCTTGGGTACCTTCGCACATCGAGTATTGCCCTTTGGATTAAGTAATTCTCTGACTACATTCCAGAGAGTTATTTTAAGCATATTTTATTATTTAATTAATGAAGGACTTGAAGTTTACATGGACAATTTTACTCCTTATGGCACTGACTTTGATCAAGCTTTAAGCGATCTAGAGAAGGTACTGGAATGATGCATTGCTACCAGGCTATGTTTGAGTCATGAGAAATGTCATATGATGATGACTGAAGGTGTGGTACTAGGACACTATGTTTCTGCAGATGGAATCAAGGTAGACCCAACAAAAATAGAGGTAATCCTTAATTTTCCTACACCTCGTACACAAACCGAGGTATGTAGTTTCCTTGGTTGTGCAGGATATTATCGAAAATTCATAGAAAATTTTTCAAGAATAGCTGCACCTTTACATGCTTTAACTGGTAATGTGTAATTTCAGTGTTTGATAGGTGTGATGTTGCATTTGCAGAGCTCAAAAGACTAGTTTCAACAACACCGGTGCTGAGAGGACCAAACTGGAAATTACCATTTCACATCTCTTTAGATGCATCGGATATTGCCATAGGCATTTTCCTTGGACAGGAAGAAGACAAGAAACCTTATGCTATTTATTTTATTAGCAAAAATCTTACTCCTGCCGAATTAAATTACACAGTAACAGAAAAATAATTTTTAGCCGTTATACATGCTATTAATAAATTTCACCACTATATAACAGGCTATCCAGTAATTATGTATACTGATCACTTTGCTATTAAATATTTAGCCAACAAACCAATTACTAATGGACAAGTTATTTGGTGGTTGTTGCTATTGCAGGAATTCAACATCACCATTATGGATCAACCGGGAAGAGAGAACCTTGTTACAGATTTCTTGTCTCATGTACCCAAAACAGATAACTCTTTAACAGTTGAATACCAATTTCCAGACGAACACTTGTTCACTATCACTATTAATATGCCTTGGTACGCTGATGTGGTGAATTATCTGGCAGTTGGGAAATTTCCAGCACACCTGTCATCAAGAGAAAGGAAATTAATTGTTCAGCGTAGTGCACGGTTCACCTGGATTGGTGGATATCTTTTCCACACAGGGTCTGATCTTCAGATCCGAATATGTATCAGAGACGATGAAATTTATGATGTCTTGAACGCGTGTCATGATGAGCTCTGCGGCGGACATTTTGCAGACCACAGAACTGGGCATAAGGATTTACAGATGGGCTATTATTGGCCCTCAATATTTAAATATGCAAAGAAGTATGTCCAGGCCTATGACAACTGTCAGAGGATGGGATGACCAGGCCAAGCTGATGAAATTCCCCTACAACCACAAGTGGTGATGGAACCTTTCAAGAGATGGGCACTGGATTTTGTTGGCCCCTTCAACAATAAATCAAACCAAAAAGCTTATATACTAGTTGCAACATGTTAGAATATAGAAGATGGTGTGCTCGTTTTACCATTGACGATACCCTCGTCACCCAACCACAGGTCGAAGCCTCCCTCTGAGCACCTTAACCTTGATTGAGAATTCCTCCGGAAGCAATCCCTAGGCTAGATAGCCAAACAAAGGGACAACACATCTCTCTCCAAGGATAGCGCAACACAAGAAACTGATCAGATAGTCCTAAACCCTAGCCAAGAGATATCCAAGCCAATACTGAAGCTAGCTGCT
>ML812255.1:49216-60647 GCA_009831015.1 Picea engelmannii
AGAGCTAGCTGGCTGGCACGATAAGCATATCAAGAAGAAATCCTTCCTGAAAGGTGATTGGGCGATTCTCTATGATTCCATATTTCAGGATTTTCCTGGAAAATTGTAGACAAGGTGGCTAGGACCATATGAGATCAAAGAATTCCATGATAATGGCACTGTCAGTCTAGCTACCATTGACGGGTCTGGTTCTCCTTTTTTGGTAAATGGACATCAACTATGACTCTACCACCAACCACTTTCAAAAGAATCCTTTTGCCAAGAAGTAAGTAACGATCCTACTGTTCAGATTTTAGTTGGTTGGGAAGGTAACCCAACATCTTCAGCTCCATGAAATTGTTGTCTTTCCAGCATTGTACATATTGTATATATTTTTCTTTAAAGATTTGTTTGAGTTTTTAGGTTATTACTTTCTAGGAAAGTCACTATAAAGAGATTTGGAGAACAAAAACTAGAAAAGATGACTGCACTGAAATATAATTATCACTCTTTTCTGTTCCTTATTCAAAACTTCAAATTTCTCTTGTCTCACTTTGAAAAATCGATCGAATATAAACCTTGTTTTATACAAGAGATGAATATGTCATGTTCCATAGCAAGAAGTCGGGCGACTACACTAAAAGAATGTGTGGCTGTAGTAAATAGAAAATGAATGCATGACACCATAAACCATCCAATATACTCCAATCATTCAATAAACCTACCCATAAAATTAAAAATTAGTTGATGACTAATCAATCCTAGATTCGCTAAAACAAAATTATCTGCGGGAGGTATCCAATTACTTAATTAGATGGTTAAATTTGAACATCATCGTTGTTGTTCCCTTTGTTGCGATTGTTGTTCCCTTTGCAGGTACTGTCGTTCATTCGAAAGTAACAACTGTCATCCCCTTTGTTATGATTGTTGTTCCCTTTGTGGGTAGTGTCGTTCATCCAAACGTAACAACTGTCGTTCATCCGAACGTAACAACTGTTGTTCCCTTTGTTGCGATTTTCATTCCCTTTGTGAGTAGTATTGTTCATCCAAACTTAACAACTGCCACTCCCTTTGTCGCAATTGTTGTTCCTTTTTTTTCCGGGTAGCGCTGTTCATTCGAAAGAAACAACTGTTGTTCCTTTTTGCGGTTGTTCCTGTTGTTGTTCCTTTCCTTTGAAAGTAACGATTTTTGTTTCCACCAACAACACGTGCTTCTGATACATTTAGCCACTCCTTTGGGTATGAACTTCACTAACTAATTTTCAACATCATCACTTCTAATCCGCATGGAAACGATTTGTCATTTTCTTTTTGAGGAATATCTAGCATACCTTATCAAATTGTTCATGAATTGATTTTTCCGAATTATCTTAATATTGTTCATAACCCTTAACCGGCATAATTCGTTTCTTTCCCCTATATATACATATACTTGAATGCTAATTTGCCTTCACATCATAATAAGGAGTCTAAGGCACATTTTTACTTGGCATTCTTACACTTCTTATGCCATCCTACACTCTTAAGGAGTAGATGCGCCTCCCTTAATAAAGCCTTAAAAAAGGGGGAAATAATAATGAAATAAATAAATGTAAATAAAGAAAATAACCTTATCCCAAAAAGGATAAGGGGTCTCATCATGAGCCAACCTACCATGATCATAAGAGATTAACATAAGTGACATTCCCACTATGGCTACCACACAAGGGCAATGGCCTTTGACATTTAGGGTCAAAGGACAAGAGGTCTCATCACGAGCTGGCTGGTTCACTTTGTTACAATCTAGTGAGTGACATTATTGATATCTGGCTACCAAACTAGGATAGTGGCATTTTTTGGGAGAAGACTATTCAAACTATTTATTGAGGATACTGGCTCATCTATGGGTTAAAAGGCAACCCTGTCGAGGCTATGGACGCTTGCTGGCAGCAGTGGCTTTGCCTATGGTATTGAAGTTTATCTTAATACGCTAAGTTTTTATTGTGTTCATAGACTTCCTTTCTTAAAAAAGAGGCTATCATTCCAGCTATATTCAACACAAGGGAAAGTAACAAAGTTATGACATCTGGCATATTTATAAAACGTGAAGAAATTAGGATTACTCAGAATATTCTTCCTTAACATATTGAATATTGGCATTTGAACTTGTACTTTCCACAAAATGTGTGATTATCGTTCATGATTGACATTAAATTGATTTGAAAGTTATTAATGGTCGTTCTCCCAGTGACGACAATGTAATAATTATCCCTCACTTGACTTACTGCCATCATTACGTTCACACATACCGATGGTCGAGGTTGACCTTTTCATTTATTAGGGGGCGGATATTCTGCACGATTATCGATAGACCATAATGATTACAGATAATGGGAAAATTCGTATTTCTATATACCATTGATGTTTTGTAATTTTTACCATTTCTAGTAATTTTTTCTCACATGATGGTCTAACTAAGTTTGCAGTTGGGAACGATATCTGTGCTGACTTGTTTATAGAAGACATGGGTGGCCAAAACATTCGTCGCGAGCCTACATTGCTGCAAGTAACTGACCAAACAAGGGAAATTCTACACCGTCTAGGGTGGACACAATACTTTAACAGACTGTAGCGATTCAATATAAATGTCGCGCTAGCATTTTTCCAAAACTTATAGGGGGGAGTCTCAGTAATTCAAGGCATACAAATACTAGTTACTGATGCCATTATAGCTGAGGTAACATGCCTTCCAAACAAAGGAACTCAGTGGACTGGGAAATAGACAACACTCAAAGAATCTATGGAGTCCTTCGCAAAACCAGGGGAAGAATTGGACAAAAAAGGAAAAGGCCTCAACCCCTCTGCTCTTAGAGAACCCTGGAGGGAGCTAGCAGGCATGGTAAAAAGATATATCACATGCGACGAACGATACAACGTGGTGATACCTCACCACCTCAAGCTGTTGACAGTATTAAAACAATGATTAGTGATAAATTTACCATTCTTTTTTAATATCATGCTGCATGAAGTCGCTGGAAGAACCCAAAAATCCAAAGACCCTGCCAATGTAATTAGTCATCACGGGTTAGTAAAATTGATAGTAAACAGGGCCTTGAACCATACACAAATAACTTGGGGGGACTTAATTGAGCCCAATAGGCCCTTTCAAATTGAGCAACCTGAAGTCCACCATGAAATTCCTCCACAAGGAATTGAGGCAACCCAAACATAGGGAGATAATGCCCAAATTGAAATTCCATCACCCCAACCAGAAATGGAAACGAACCTTATTTAGTTGGCAGAAACTTAGAGCATGCAAGTAGGAACATCAAAGAAGAAGATATAGAGAACAATTTCTGTTCCTGAAACCTCCACTGTAAAAATAAGAATGGGTAAAGAGACAACACAACCTGAAATCACTCAGGAAATTGTACAAATAGAACAACCATCACATGAAATCCCTACAGAAAAACATGATGATTTCTTTAGAATTTATGAAGAAGATGGCCCAAGTATTGGGAAATTTAGGGATATCACTTATTGAAGATACATACAGGTCAGGAGAACCCCAAGCTCCAACTTCTTCTCATTCAAACCCTGTCTTTGATCTTCTTGATATGGAGATGCCATCTCCTGAGGGAGCAGAACAACCAAAATCTCAGTTCGATGAGAACAATCCTTTAGAGCAACCAGAGCACCCAAAAGATACAAGGAATCAATTACTAGTTGATCAAGGTGGGGAAGACCTTGAAATTCCCCTTAGACAGAAAGAAACAACAGGAAAAGGCAATAACAAAATCAAAAAATTAGAACATGAAAACAAGACATTGAGGAAAAGGGTCAAGAAAATAAAAGTATTAAAACAAAAAGTTGGAAAATTGAAAGAAACAATTAGACAACTTAAGAAGCAGTTGGAACTAGCTGACAAAGCCCATGAGAAGAATAAATCTAAGAGGACTAGAGTACAGGGAAGAAATCCACTTCCCAAAAGGACAGTTCACACTAATTCTATTGAAACACAAAGAACAATTCATGCTCCTTTGGGATCAGTTGAAATAGAAACTTAGACAGAGGTTCTAGCAATAGTAGAAACAATTGTTCAGACTGAAGAAGTATTTCATTCCCCTGAACATGATGACATTATTAGAAGGTTGGAAGCAGAACTGGAACAATTACAGAAAACCATGACCCAATGTCGAAGTGAAATGGTGGCAGTGACAGAACATCAGAAAGTTGTTAGACAACTCTGAGCCATGTCAGCAACTAAGAATGAGACCTTTGTTGAGCTAAAAAAAGCTAAAGAAAAGGTGAAGAAGGTACAGGGTCAGCTTGATGGAGCTTTGGAGAAAATCAAGAAATTTGCTCTGTTTATTTTGATATTTTAGCTTGCAGGGCCCCTGCTACTAATTATGCCCTATTTCTATTAGAACGTTATTTGTTATTAAAAGTAAAATCTATTAGGGCAGGCACAACTTTTGAGTTCACCACTGTCTCTAATTTTGTTTCATGTTTTAAAGAAAAAGAAGATGTGGTAGAATACTTTTTTGTGTGAACTATATCTTTACAATTTAATTCTAGAAGAAAACATAGAAGAGAACCCCAATCCATTCACTGGGGATATCTAGTTTCATGCCTTCTTGTCTTTTGCCAAAAATCAAATTAGGTAGGCTAAATCACACAAGGTCTTCATGAAAAGGGAGAATGGACTAGACCTATGGATCAGAGGGGAATCTCCTAAACCCTTTGATACCATTATGCAACATAGAGCATTCATGAAGAGGGGGAAGGTTGTTGAATCTTTATCCCCCATCCATATACATGTTGTACATTCAGGGCTACAATATTTTGGAGAGATTAACGAAGAAGCCCTTTTTGCTGCCAAATTAAGATGGAATGTCTCTTCAAATGAAGTCAAGAACAAAGAACCATTTGGTTTTAGGAATTTTCAAGCAGCCGCTCTCAGGTTAGAGAGGTATGCCAAAATGATCATGGAAGAGGGACCTTCTTGGATTGGATGCAGGTACAGTCCTCTCATTATTTGGTATCCTCCATAGGGTTATCATAGTGTTTATGAAATTCGTAAGAAAATGGAATATGCTTCTTTTGAAGAGCTTAAAGGTAAGCATGGGTTCCAGAGACCTAGGGAAGAGACTTCTCCACCTTTCAGTATCACTGCTTTGCATATAAACTCTCTTGTTGCATGAGGACATGCAAAAAGGTAAGTTGGGGGGAATGTTGAGTTGAGAAAAAGGTATAAACATTCTCCTTGTTACTCTGGTTTGTGATATATTCTTTGTTGACTTTTTTATTAATTTGACGTAATTAGGGAAGGAAATGGTTAAAAATCTCTTAGGAAATATTGTTGAATGATATTAGATATTTTCTGAACTTTGGTTTGAATTGTTTCGATTTTATGCAGAAATGGACAATTGTTGTTAACTAAAGATAATTAAGAAGATCATGAAGATGCATAGACCATTAAAGATCAAAGAAATCAGGCACAAAACGGTTCAAAGGAAGATTGAATTTTTATCTTGCAATCTTCATAAATAGTAAAAACAATCCCGAGGATCTCTCGATCCTCAGGATAGCTTAATTTACTTATCTCATTATAATATATAAAGGATAGTGAACGATAGAGAGATACCCAAGCATTCAGATCTCTTAATTTTTGACACTCTCTACAAACAATCCCATTGTAAATGATTTATCAGTTATGGAATTAATGAAATCTTCAAGCATTTTGATCATTTCTACGTACTGAGTTTTTCATAGCAGTATCTTTTGAAGACCGTGGACCCAGTCGACAGGAGATACTGTCTCATTTGTAATCTTATCAATTATGTTATAGTTTTGTGTTTTGAATTTCCTTTCAACAGTTAAGATAAACTCATTAACGTGTTGATTCTTTTATGAATTGGTTATGTTGTTCCATTTGTAGAGGGTAGATATTCCATTTGGAGATTATTGATTGCTGTTCCATTTCCATTTGCTGCCAATTTATTGCTTGTGAATTCCTTTGATTTAAATTCACATTTGTTGTTCCTTTCATTAAATTCACATTTATTGTTCCTTTCGTTTAATTCACATTTGTTGTTCCTTCTTAAATATTCAGTAGATCGTTGTCCCTTTCCAACATATTAATTACTTGTTGAGAGATTGATTCATTAAGTGTTTTTGTAGATTAAATTATTGTTTCTTAGATAAATGAATGAATTCAGTAAATTGATTGATGCTTTGATTCATGGTGTGTTATTATTTAGACTACAATTCTGTTGATTGAGTTATTAGTCTCAGAGTTTTTAGTTAATGTGTGAACAACTTGATTATTGCGGTAATTTAGATAGACTCAGATTTGCTGTAATTGAATTATCTACACAATTTAAACCTCTACGACTATCTTCATAGACTTTGCTGACATTCTTGAAAGAGAAGACGAATCCTCGGTTGATAAAATTAATGTCAGACTAAGGTTGTTTTTAGGATATCTTTAGAGCCCATCACTCATTACAAATTGTAACACTGAAACTTGCAATAAATGCTTTCGACGTTCATGAGAATTTCCGACTTCGGATTATAGATAAATTGTGCAGAGACTAGACAACTCCTATTTTCGGATTTGTAGTTAATTTATAGAGGGACCCAAGGAATTTCTAAGTTTCGACAAAGTAATTTAATTGATAGGACCATTTGAGTTCATTTTTAGTACTGCAAACTAGTTATGCAATGACCATCATAGATTTCCATTCAAGTTTGCAATTAAATCTTACAACGACCCTAACAATTTTCGATTTCGAAATGCATCATATTGACAATAGATATACAATCTATTTAAAAAGGATCTCCGATTTTCACATGTCTTGATAACGCTTATACAAAATTTCTATATTCAAGAACTACAATTAGCTTTAGCATCGTTAATAACAATTTAATTTCTATAGCTGCAAACTGATTTAAGTAGAGACCATCAAAATTCGATTTGGATTATGCATTCTAATTGTGCAGGGATCTACAAGTAATATGTCAGAATGCACTAATTATTCAATGATCTTATAAATGTTCATTCAGGAATTGTAATTAAAATCTACAATGACCAAAATAATTTAAAAACTTTGAATTGTAAAAAAATAATTTACAACGATTCTAAGGTATTATGAAATCCTGCATTGTAAATAAGTTTAGAGAAACCATCATACCTCTCAGCTTCGAAACTGCAATTAATCTAGCAACCTTCTTCAAGATTCGTTTCCCACAACAATAATTACAATGATTTTAATAATCAATTCTCCAATAGTATAAACAAATTTGGCAGCAACTAAACGAGTTTAAATTTCTGTTTTGACAATTAGAACTTAAAATGACCATAGAAAAAAATAAAATTAGGATTTATAATAATTGACAACGAACCATTACAGATCAGAATGAGGGCTTGTAAATTCAATTGGCAGCGAATAAAGGAAATTCAGAATTTCTAGGTTACAACTTAATTTGACAGCGAATCAAGGATTTTATGAATTTTGGTTTTGAGATTTAAAATAGCAGCGCATAATTAAATTTCTAAATTCTGGGTTGAAAAATAAATGACAACGAACCATCTAAATTCTAATTACAATTTACAGAAATAAAAAAATATTGTAACCGATGTTGATGGAAATTTGAAGATGTCCTTCAACAAATTGCGCTCCTTCTTCACTCTTGCTTGCTAATCACAGAGACTTCATTGGTACCTCCTAGCCAATGCTAGGGGTACTCTTCCCCCCCTTAGCTCCCAGAGCTGCAAAGGGGCCACACATAAGAAACCATAACACAATAGCTCTCAATCTTGCCTTGCAAGGAAGGGCTTCCCCTCTTTCTCAAGCTTGAAATCCCAATTCTCACAAGTAAAACACAGTCCACAAAATTTTGGCAACATAACATTACCAAGAATAAGTGATATCTTTTTCCCTTCTACCACATTTGTTTTATAGAAAAATCTCCATTGACACATGTCATCATGCACAAATAATTAACTTTTTAGATTAAATTAATTATGATTATTCACCCACACACTTATCACCCTCTCCCCAAGTTGCACAAGTAATTACCATTTTTATTTTATTTAAAATTTATTTTCCCTCACATTCCCCAATGCGTTCCTATTTTCTCTCTTAGTTGTCCCTTTGTTCCCCAAATTATCATTTAATGGGTGTCCCCTAGCTAGATCTTAGCTAGAGTTGGTTTATGAGTCTTCTTTTAGTTAGACTTAGTGGTATCTTGACTCAAGATACTATTCTTTGTGTACACCTATTATCTCATGTTTTATTTCTTTCTGTTTTAAAAATCCCTTTTATTATTTTCATGCACATATGTGCATTTTATCCAACCTTTATATGTTTATTCACCTTTTTTCGAGAGTTTCATTTTATCTCAATCTTTTAATTTATTAATATTTTTAATTAGTCCTTTAGTTAAACTTAGACTTAGACTTAGGCTTAGAATTTTGTTAGGGTTTATAATTAACAATTTACTGTTTAATTTATTATTTTATTCTCATAAGGTCTAACCATTTCAATGTTTTCTAGGCCACCTAGATTTATTGACTCAAGTTTTTAATTACACGACGTGCCCTTCAAGACGCACCTCCGTGCTCCAAGGGTGCCACTCTCCTTTGACTGGTTTTGGAAGTTTGTCCAACCCTAGGATTCAACATCCCATTTGGTCGACCTTGTGAGAGACAAAGGGCTTCTAAGGAATAAGGACTCCGCCATATTGTGCACCCCTTAAAAATCTTCATGAGTGACTGTCTCAGTCCGCCCTCACGACATCGTGGACCTCTCAAACTAGGTAATCATTAAACTATAGTTCAATCCATGACGAGAGTGATAGTAGGCTGTGACATGGACGTTGCCACACCTCTCCCTCAAATGTCTGGTTTCTGTGCATGGCCCCTTTACTCCTTATGTGAGTTGGATTAGCAAGCATTGTCAAGCCTGCATCCACTCACAAAACAATTTCAATAATCTATATACATAAATTATATTGTCATTTATCATGTCACATGTGCGTAAAATGAAATACTCAAACAATACAATCCACTCCCTGACTCAATCCATAGTCCAAGGAAGTTCATTGATTCCATCGAAATCCATAACTTGTCATGTGTCCTGGACACTTAGGGAAATACATCAATAACATTTTCCAATACATATATAATCAAAATAACAATAAGTCACAACATATCATCATCATCATATATAACCCATAATCGAAATGAAATCATATTATACCATAACCAGATCACTTGCATGCAAGTGTCCTCAAAGAATATGTCAATAAACGTGTGCTTAGTGGAGCAGGATGTTACATACACCCCCTCTTGTTTTAAACTTCATCCTGAGGTTTGTACAGTATATAAATGCAAGTAAGCAAATGTATCCAACATAGATCTAAATGTTTGATCTATAAAATGAATAAGGAAACTGTTGATGCATCTTGTATGCGTCCTCCTAGGTAGCCAAGTGTGGACTATAGTTGTCCCATTGGACCTTGACCTGATCGACTATTCGACATCGTAGCTGTTGAATGAGATCCGCCATGAGAACACCCTAGTATGACACCTGCAAAGAACTCATGTCAATAACATGTGACAGATCACTAATATAATGTTGTAAAATAGATTCATGAAATACATCATGCATATGCATCAAAGAATCAGGAAAGGCTAGTCGATAAGCCATGGGTCCTTTCCTTTCCACAACCTTGAACAGTTCCACATACCTAGGAGAGCGTTTAGCACCCTTCCCAAACTTGATTGAACTCTTGTGCGGTTTTACCCGCAAGAAAACTCTGTCACCAACCTCATAACTGCGGTCAATGTGATGTGCATCAACATAACTCTTCTTCCAATCCCACGCTTCTTTAATTCTATGTCTTATTGATTGCATATGTTCTTCCATTTCTTGAATCACTTCTGGTCCTACCAGGACCCTATCCTCAAGTTGATCCCAACTAACCGACGTCCGACATGGTCGCCCCTAAAGAAGCTCAAACGGTGCCATCTTAATCGTACTATGGCAACTGTTGTTATATGAAAACTCTACCAGTGGCAATGAGTCTTTCCAATGTTTTTGTTGGTCCATTACATACATACGCAACATATCCTCCAAAATCTAGTTCATTCTTTCTGTCTGTCCATTTGTCTCTGGGTAATATGTTGTACTAAAGTTCAGTTGTGTTCCCAAGGCCTCTTGGAAACTGGTCCAAAACCATCTTTTAAACACTGATCCTCGATCAGACATGATCCTTCTTGGTACTCCATGTAACCTCACAATCTCACTAACAAAAAATCTGGCTATATCTAGCGCCTAATACATCGTACGCACTAGAATAAAGTGTGCACTCTTCATTAGAGTTTAAACTACCACAAAAATTGAATCCTGTCTCCTTACCGTTAGTTGCAATCCAAAAATAAAATCCAACGAAATGACCTCCCATTTAGATTCCAGAATAGCGTTTTGTTGTAACAGTCCTTCTGGATGTCTATGTTTAGCCTTCACTTACTGACATTCTAGACATCTCGCCATGTAGATAACTATGTCCGATTTCATTCCTTTACAGAAGAATACAAGCTTAATTTTTTCCTTCATCTTTGGGACTTCTGGATGAGCCATGTACACCACTCGATGAGCTTCGCTTAAAATCAAACTTCTTAATTTGTCGTTAATCAATGCATAAATTCTATCGTTATATCTTAATAATTCGTCGTTGTCCAATGAATAGCCTTGAAAATTTGGCACCATCATGGTATTTTGTCCAATATTATCCTTAACTTCTTTGTACCAATCATTGTCAATTTGTAAGGCTAGAATATTTTCTCGTATATTCATCTTAAGAGGTATTACCAAGAATATGTGTGGTCTTCGACTCAACACATCTACCACTATGTTCACCATTCCTTTAATGTAAGTAATCTCAAAGTCATATTTGCTAAGTAATTCTGACCAATGCCTCTGTCACGTGCTCAAGTCACTCCAAGTCAATATATGCTGCAATCCATAGTGATCTGTCTTTAATTCAATTTTTTGTTTAATCAGATAATGTCTCCATACTCTCAAAGCATATACAATTTCTAATAACTCCAAGTTGTGCGTTGTGTAGTTCTCTTCATAACTTCTCAATTTCATTGAGATGTAAGCAATCATTCGACCGTCTTGCATCAAAAATCCACCTAAACCTTCATGGGATGTGTCTGTGCATGCCGTCGAGCTAATTATATGATATTGATTTCGACATAAAATTGTCAACCCGGGGTTCGTAAACTTAGAGATGTAAGCACAATATATGCAGGGCTGAAGCAATCTATTCTACTCTAACATTCGAAAGGAAACACTTTGACTAAAACTAAATCTAAAATCTAAAAAGTATGAAATTGCATCAAAGGAAATTAATCTAATAAACCTTGCAACTGAAACTATCTCTAACTATGAAATAAACT
>ML812255.1:79531-101357 GCA_009831015.1 Picea engelmannii
CTTTCTAATGTTTAATTGAATATTAGTCGCAATGTCACTTTATAACCCTTTTTCCATTTTTCCTAATGTCACTTTATAAATATAACATTTTAGGCCTAAGTGACGTCAGATAACCACCTTGACCCCCTTTTGTTTGTTGTCTATAGCTTACAGGAGTCTGTAAGGATACTACATCATCCGCATGGAAGTGATCAATTGGAAAGGGACATCACAGTCCTCCCTTCTCGATATTTTTTTCCCTCAAGCAACCACAAACCAAGATGCTCCAAAATCTGCTCACTCTCCCATGTGGCATCCCCTACCGGCCAATATATCAACCTGATACGATACTCCCTGATCACTCTGCTCCTCAATATTCTCTCACATCCAAAACCTCCTTGGGAGTCGGTATCATCTGTCCCCTTTCATCTAGTGGTGGTAACTCTTTGGAAGTGGTAATCTCTGACAACAATACCTTCTCAAGGCATGATACATAGAGAATACTACAAATCTAGCTACCCTCTGGTAACTCCAACTCATAAGATACCTCTCCAAATATCTGGATCACCTTGTAGGGACCAAAGATGCGTGAGATCATCCTCTCAATGCCACCTCTCCTAAATGAAAATGGTCTATGTGGCTACACCCTCAAGAAAACCATGTTCCCAATCTCGAAGTTGTGCTCCACCCTGTGCATGTCTGCATACATCCTTTGCTGAATCTGGGTGGTTCACAAACTATCATGAGTGGTGTTGCAACAATTATCACCTAAATGTAACCACTATATCCATAGCCTCACATAGTCATGTAGATACCTCTACACCCATTGGTTCACCATCTCTTCCTGACCATCCATCCAAGGGTAGAAACTAGTACTGGAAGTCAAACATGTGCCTACAAATCTGAACATCTTCTACCAACATGCGCTAAGAAACCTACGATCTTGATCCCTGATAATGACTCTGGGCTACTCATGAAATCTAAACATCTCCCCAAGAGATAGATTTTTGACCCATCCTACACCATTCTTCGAAGAAATCACCAGGAAGTGCATGAAGTCTAATAATTGGTCAATCCCTTCACACATACAATCTACGCTCTACACCCTCTGTAAACCTATGATGTAATATAACAACACACCCTCCCAACTTGGCACTGAAATGGGAAAAGAGTGCATCAACCCTACTGGATGAGTATGCCCCAATGTGATATACTTAAAATTCATACACTCCCCCATATGTTCCAACACAACATCCACAAAGTCCCTCCATGTGAACCTCTCTTAGATCTGCCTGTAAGTGGTAAAGTCACCAAGGTCCCAAACTAGCCTATAATATGTGAAGCACCCTCCACCCATAATACTGATATGTAAGGTGCTAACACAAGAACCCACCTACCTACCCCTGATAAGCCAAGCAATCCTAACCTATAGAAACTTGGTCGACTCTTCAGAAGACTTCTCTTCCAAGCAACCAATTGTATGCACGCCAAGAGTAAAATCCGGAAGGCGAAGACTGGCCTTCTCATCTGTATCGATTGTAGAGATTTCAAACACTATAATTCTAGGGTCCCAAGATAATATCCATGAGGAACTGTCATGCTAATTATGCACCCCTCTAATCATAACCGTCTGATCACCATGCTCAGACTGTGCTCTCCTTTCCTGGACCCCCAAGTTGAAATCCATGAAAGGAATGAACTCACTATCCTGGATCATGTCTTGCCAAGGAATCTTAGTGAAGTTGAAGTCTTCCAACCCATAGATAGACTCGATATTGGGTATCGCGAGGGAAAATATACCTCTCCATATAGAACAAATCTCAACAACTCCTCTCATAACATCCCCACAATGACACAGACCAATCACTGGCGCAACCTTATCGATCATCATCATCATCTGAAGTAGTCTATCACTCCAATGATTGCTATGATCCCACCACCAAATTGGAAGTACACCACTCTCAATTCCTGCTAAAATCTCTGTGAACCAATCCAACATAGTTTGGATCTCCTCCTGTGCACTCTGTGCACTGACCATATGGTCCAAATGAAAGATCTCTCTCATGGCCATAATGCCTCCTATCGCATCCAACTGGATCTAGTGATCCTCTCATGTCCTGTTGTATACCATGAGGGCATCAAATAATAACAACAGATTCCTTTTCCACTTCCTACAATACTCGAAAGTGACTAGTGCAATGGTCAACCCCAAGGGGATGACCAAGAACTAATAATGAAATCGAGAAACATACATGTGGGTATCCTAGTCCTTGTCCCTCATCTGATGATATCCTAGATGAAGATAGATCATTAAGGGATATACTACTCTCTGAAGCTCACCCATCCCCTCACCAATCTTGGGTAAACCAAACTCAATGGTATGCTCAAGGTCTTTGTTAGTAGGTCTCCCTGGAGGAAATTCTCCAAAACTGCATTGTACACCACCGTGTGCTAGTGTATACCCCTATATACTGCTGCATACCACTATATCCTTCTGTACTATTATCCCATAGCCTAAGGATAACTGAGGAGATCATGTCTCAAGGCCCACAGGTTCCAGACATGGAGTGTTGAGAGTTGGATGACCTAAGGATAGCCCTGGAGGACCCCTATTTTCTTCAAGTACAATCCACATGTCACCAACAACAACGTCCATCACACTAGCATGGTCTTGAAGTGGTAATGGGTCTTGCTCCATGAGGTAATGAGTCCAGGTATCATGGTATGTATCACTCTGATTTTTGAAGCACTTGAACATGTTGTATTGAATCCTTCTTCATTTCATGACATTTTCTTGGAAATTATTTTCTTTGCCTTGTTTAAACTTGGGAGGGTGACACAATGCCCTAGTAAGTTGATTTCCCTTTAGTATGGTTTGCTACTGGGTGGATCTTTGAAGATTCATCGTCTGTTCCCTCCATACTTACCACTTTCCATCTTTATTTCTTCCATATCCCCATATTTTGGGCATTGGGATTGGCTACACTAGGAAGGGTTGTACCTTACCTTGTGGGAAGAAGGGGATAAAGAGACAAAGGGTAAAAGTAGCTAGAAAGAGTTAAAATTCAATTTTGAAACCTTCGAGATGCTTTTCCCAGGGATCCTCAAGAAATAAGTGAAAATATTCTCAGTAAGAAAAGGGGACCCACAAGATAAGATGAACACTCAAGGTATTAGTTGATGGATAAGAGGTCTCATCACGAGCTGACCTATTATGACCATGGACATGTAGCAATATGACATTACCACTTATCTGGTCACCAAGCTAGGGTAATGGCTCTTGGTTGCATAGCTAATATAAATGGGGTCTCATCACAAGCCAACCTTCTCATTTCAGTAAACTGATTTGTGGATGACACTGTCACCTCTAGTCACCAAGCTAGGACAATGGCCCTCAACTATTCCATTGTAGCACAAGAACAAAGATCAAAAGAAAGAAATCTAAGAATAAATTTTAATGAATGAGCTAGGAAACAATTGCATCCATGGAAAGGTGCAACTCACCCTCCACAAAGGCACCCATAGGTAAGACTCTACATTTCCCTATTATCACATGCACCCCATGCCCAAATATTTACCCCATGCTACCTCATACACTTGCATGAATTGGACCAAAATCCACCTAGAAAATACCCCAGAATTAAGGGGGATTAGCCCAATAGGACACCCTGAGACCCTCTCCAAACCTAAACCTATCAAATTGCATAATGTATTTGAGCATTTGTTTGGGGTTAAGGGGGGTTTGATGCACATGTTCTGGTGATTTAATTATTGGATGTGATTTACATGCTAGGATCCTTGTGACTTATGGACCCCTGGAGGGATTACTTGTTGTATTTGCAAGACCTTTCTTGGTGAATAGGTACATGGAGAGATGATTATCTCGGACATTCATGAGGGATCAAAATTCATTGATGGATGTTAAGATCCCAACCAGGGGCAAGACAAAGATGGAGGGTTTCTACCAAGAAGAAGAAGGATGATTACCTTTGGAGGCACTTTGGTGGACCTAGACCAAGGGGAGTGTTCCCTTCCCGCCTAAATGTTGGCCTTTGGAGGCTTTGGATGTCATCTACTTGTTAGGATTGCCAACTTGGGGCCAGTCCTGAGGTTATTGGCACATGTGGGCAAGGATTTTGGCCTTTGGAGGCCCAACGTTTCACTTCTTGTGCCCAACGTTTCATCATGGAGGCCCAACATCACCCTAGAAGGGCATGAAATCACCCTTAAGAGGGTATTTAAATGTAAATTGATTTTATTTTGTCCAGAATTTAATTTTTGTAAGAAACTAACGAGGTTAACCTGATATTTTGACCTAAAACTTAATTAAGGTCAAGTTTTTGTATAAATAAACAAAAGTGACATTCATTTTCACAACAACTTGTCATGGGACAAGAGGAGGTCTGAAATTTTGCCCTAGTTGGGTGTACTTGGCTGAAATACCGAGGTGCTACTCTTCTTGGAGGCTTGTTTTAGCACTTGAATCATTTTTTTGAAGTTTTATGGTGATCTTGCATGGTATATTCATGATTATTATTGGTGCAAGTTAGTAAAATATGCATTTTTTCATCTATTGAATGGTTAATGGTATGGTTTTATTTTCTCATACAAGATTATGAAATTGCATCGTGTATTTAATGCTAGAAGTAAGAAACTTAAAAGTGCCAACTTTGTTACTTTTTATTTGCCTAGCTTCATAAACCGATCTAATGATTAGTAAACCCCTAGGGCCCTAAAGTGGTAGCTCCCTTGAGGTCTTTACTTAGTTATTGTGCTCAAGATACTTCTCATCCACAAACTCTTCAAGAGGAAGGAGGTGATAGGGCCTAGAAGTGCCTACACCCTAGCTCACCTCCCTTCTTAGGGTCAAGAAACATAGGAGGACTTATGGTGTTATTCCTCCTAGGTCTTGTATTTTCTTGAATAGTGTGCATTATCATATGTTTTCAGCCTTCAAATAGGCTGCCTCCTTAACTCCATCTACTCCTAAAAGGCACTATTCCTCTCCTCTTACTTTTTGACAAGACTATCAACTTCCAACTAAATCTTTCTACTTGATACCCTACTAACTTACTAACTAATACAACTTACTAACCACTAAAATTGATTCTACTAATTCATTGTTACAACCATTATTTGCAGCTAATATCATTCTACTAACCGTCTTATACACTTCCTATAATTTGTACTAGGCAAGCTATTATCAATTGATGCTAAAGTGTTTGTTCAATTGCTCAACAAAGTACATTTCTGAGGGTTTCTTGCAGCTGTCATCACTTTTGTTTGCTTCTGTTATAGTCACTTTTGATAGCTTGTTAAATTCATTTACTGATTGATAAACCACCCAGAACTTGTACTAGGAAACCACCATCAATAAATGCTAAAAGGGTTCACTAAATTGCCTCGTTAAGGTACTTTTTTATGAAGTGTGTTACTGTTGTCATCACAATCAATTTGCTTATGTTATAAGTGTTTATACAGCCTTTAAAGTCATTAGTTGACTCATGTTAATATTGAAATTGTAAGTGACAAAAGTAATATCATTTGTAAAATATTTATATCTCATTACATTGTCCTTATAAGTTGAAATTTATGGATATATTACTGCTGCTACACATCTATATTTTATGCATAAACTTGTTTGGTAGCATAATTTTATATTGAATTCACTATTTGAAAGAATTTCTATGATTGGTTATTGTTAAAATTTCTTGTTCCATTGGTAAAGGGCAGGCATTCACATTAACTTCCCTTGACCTTTTAAACTTAACCAAGTGACTTCTTTCCTTTGAGTGACCTAGAGAGAGGGGTTCGTTTTTTACCTTGCCTTATTTCCCTTCATCAACCAATTAGGTCCTGGGATGTATCCCTTGGAGTGAGTATTTTATCCTCCTAAAGAGAAAGAGGTACCTTGTTGGGGTGACTATGACATGGATACCTCCGTGTTATTCCAATCTAGGCCTACTTGCCTTTAGGCTTTGGTCAAGTACATATTGTTCTATAACATGTACCATATGATATCCTTTATGCGCTACTATATCCAACACTTTACTGGTGCTAACTAAACCTATATCCGATAATGTGTCCGCATCTATCATATACCTATCCACCCAATCCATGGATGCATATACTTCCTTGCTAACTGGTCCACAAGGAATGTGCTCAGTTATCTCCTCCACATGTAAGCCTTAAGCCTTTAATGGGATCTTCAAAAGAAACAACTCATGATCTACACCATGCAAAATGTGAGAATAATCAAAACCCTATGAGTCATGAGTCTCCTCAAGTACCCACAACTTTGAATGCTCCTCATACATAATTGTCACAAGAGGCTCCTCCCTCAAACCATGAGTGCCACTCACACCCTCATGTATCACGGTTGCCAAACATGATTGATTTTTTGTTGTAAGTGATGAAGAGCATGCCAAAATAAACTGATAACAAATCTTATCAACCTCCCTTTCATTGTCTTCAATGAACTTGAGAGAAAGATCCCTATCCATGAATAAGTGCAAGTAATATGATTTGATTTGTTCTAGTGCTTCTTTGATTATGCACAATTGCGCACTAGTGACTCCACTGGCAACTCCTTTTTGTCTCTCCTCCATCCGGGTTTTCCAAATAAGAGCTTCAATGAATCTATGAGCACCATTTGCCCTTGTCAACACTTGTACAATTTTCTCCTCTGTGACCAATAATTGATCCTCCAAACCGTGCAATGCTAAGGGACTTTGTTCAATTTCATCCAAGTGGCATGGGGCTGTCACACAATATTTTTTTTGATTTTATTTCACCTCCAAAATCAACCTCTTCTTTGTCATCCTCCACACATGGTTCTTGAGAAAATGGATCCATATCCCACGAAAAGTTTTCAAATACCTAGCCTTTGTCATATTTAGGTACAATCATGCCTACATCATCATAAGTATCATAGATAGTATAAGGCATTGAATCCTCATCATACTTAGGTTTTAGCACACCCTCATTATCATAAGCATCAATACTAAGGTATGATGTTGAATCCTCAACATTGGCTGATTGGGACACTCCACCATATGTGCCATCAACCTGTCCATCATGTGCGCTAGTGTTATGGGCATCACAGGACAATTCTAAAGATGTACTATATGTTGATGTGTCGTCATCCTCATTATGCACATTCTCCACATGACTAGATGCATACAAGTCCACCTGTGATTCTGCCAAACCCCCATCATGAGGTGAGTTTTTGGCTTCATCAACCTTTCTATATTTGGATTTTTTCCCCCTTATTCTCAATTGATAAGCATGGATACTTCCACATAGGGTGCTCTAAAATCCTTGTTAGATTATTTTGATATCCCTTCAAGGTTTGCGCAAGTTCCATTATGACTTCCTCCTTGGTCTTCATCCTCCTTGATTCCCTACTATGACTGTTGAAATTTGAGAAATTTAAGTGTTGGTCACTCAATTAATGCAATCTGAAATGTCCTTGCTTTGAATTCCCCTTAGGATGGCAGGAAAACCAACTATGATACCACTGTAGTGGACCTCCTAGTGGCTGTAGAAAATTTTCCTTGCTATTGTAATTAATGTGTATTTCTATCTTATGAATTTCGTCAAACACTTGGCTCGAATAACATTTTTCTACTATATAGACCTCCTTTCTGCTTGTTGTAAGTTATTTCTAGGGTTGTGTTTTTGTCAAACATTTAGTAGGAATCCTCACTTATACTCTAACCAACCCTTGCTGCTGTTAATGAATTTTATGATGGTTGTGAATATTTTCTAGGTCCTAACAAGCTGCCAACTAGGTCTCTCTTTGACCTCAAGTTGGCTCTAAGTTTCAACTGTCAAACAAGGGTTTGATTCTTTTTTATAACAACAAACTTTTCAATAACTTCTTTGTTGTTCCGTTACGGTTACATAGGCCATTAATGTTCTCTAGCATGTTTTTTTTTCACAAGATGTTAGCACATGCACACCTAGAGATATTTTGGAGTTGAAATAATGTTGTTCTAAACACTAGCATACATGAAAATGAACACATGTATTTTTGGTCAACATGACCCTGGATAAACCCCCCTTGGGGAAAACTATTTTGAGATGAATGTATATATATGGAGTACTTCAAGCATGAAATACAACAAGGAAGATAAATACAGAGGAACCTGATACTTTGCAAGCTCCTCTCAATCTTTGCAATGGGTTCCTTGGGATATGCACCCCTAGAAGAGTGCACCCCCTCCTTCCTTGAATTTGATTGAAGATCCTTGCACCCTTTCTCTTTCCCTTTGCTTATTGAAGAAACCTTGCACACAATATTCCCTTTGCATGCACTCTCAACAACCCACAAAACAGATTCAAGAAAGCTCCTCTTCAAATGCTTCCTGCTAGCTTGTGCCCTCACTGCAAGAGTGCGCACTCCCACTAGTAAATACACTCACAAAAAATAAATGAAGCTCCAACCTGACTTGCACCCTCCATGAATATGTGCACCCAAGATTTCTACTCCAACATATGAATCCTCACTTCTCTACTCTTCACCAAAGTCTCAAGGTGATCAAGTGAACAATTATCCTCTTTTTTTCCCTTTGCGCCCTCCTTAAGGATGCATAAAGAAACCTAAAAAGTGAGTGGATGAAATAATATCATCTCATCCTAATTCAATGGTTGAGATCACCTCAAATGAATCTCAACTCAAAACCCACTTTACTTAAGTTTCCATAGTTTCACTTTATGTTGCTCAATTCACCCACAAAGTGAATTAATTGTCATTTTAGGCTAAAATGATCAAATTTCACTCTTGAATTAAATCTCCTAAGTCAAAGTGAAATTAGACATAAAGTACATGGTACATGGTACAAAGTACTTCACAGATGTCTTTAGAACCTCACAAACACAAGGGGACCACTTTCCAAGGTACCAAAATCTCAACACTCCCTCTTATCGAGGAAAGTGCCCTTCACCCCCAATCTCATTTCTGCTGTGGACATGGTTTCCTAATGGAAAATACTTGGTGAGTATGGCTATACCCTAATCAATGAAAGTAGTGTTTGACACATATCTGCTCAATATGCATGATCTATAGATGGAAGTGTCTCTCCACCTATCCAACATCACCTAGATCTTGGTATCAAGTCAAATATCTCCACCTTGGTCTCCCACCAAGAATTTCTACCTCCTAGCATATCGCCAATGGTCACTACTCTTGGAATCTCACCAAGAGTCTCCCCCTCTTGGTATCTCACCAAGAGTACCAGGATCTCGACATCTCACTAAGATCCTCAACTTGGCCTCTTGCCAAGTAGCTTCCACCTGAAGTGGAACCAAAATATGATCTACCCATCACCGTAGCCAAGTGAGGCTCAAGCCTCCGTGGTGCCCTGCCACTCCTCCTCATCAATATCTGATGCTCTGAATCCCCTGCACCAACCCTCTATCTCATAAACTATGGAACTAAAGCTGTCCCGGGTGGACCAATCACCCCTGATGATGGTGTCCATGAAAAATGAGTTTGAGCTCCCTCTGAATCACTACTATAAGTCAGTATGTCCTCCTCAAATCTGTCTCCCCACCTGACGTCGGATGGTGTAACAACAAACAAGGTAGTAGCAAATTCACACTCTCTCGCAAACTGTTCATCGAACTCAAGCTCCTCTGTTGTCGCTCCTAAAATATCCTGCAACTTCTTCTTCTTCTTGGGACACTGTCATGCATAGTGACCTATCTCCCTACAAGAAAAGCATCTCACTAAGCTCATGTCTCTCTTCTGCCCACTGCTTCTCTCTCCTCCCTATGTTATATAGCTTATGGTATTCATGTGCTAACATCTTATGATAAAAAAACATGATAGAGCACCTTAATGGCCTATGTAACCATAATGGAACAAGAAAGAAGTTACTGAACAGTTTGATGTTATAAAACAACAACAAAACCTTGTTTGACAATTGAAACTTAGAGCCAACTTGAGGTCAAAGAAAAAACTAGTTGGCAGCTTGTTAGGACCTGGAAAATCTTCATGGTATTAGAGCTGAAATAATGTTGTTCTAAACACTAACATACATGAAAATGAACACATGTATTTTTGGTCAACATGACCCTAGATAAAACCCCTCCGAGGAAAACCAATTTGAGATGAATGTATATATATGGAGTTATTCAAGCATGAAATACAACAAGGAATATAAATACAAAGGAAACTGATACTTTGCAAGCTCCTCTCAAGATTTGCAATGGGTTCCTTGGGATATGTGCCCCTAGAAGAGTGCACCCCCTCCTTCCTTGAATTTGATTGAAGATCCTTGTGCCCTTTCTCTTTCCCTTTGTTGATTGAAGAACCCTTTCTCACAACCTTCCCTTTGCATGCACTCTCAACAATCCACAAAACAGATCCAAGAAAGTTTCTCTTCAAATGCTTCCTGCTGGCTTGCGCCCTCACTCCAAGAGTGCACCCTCCCACTAGTAAATACACTCACACAAAATAAATGAAGCTCCAATCTGCCGTGTGCCCTCCATGAACATGTGCACCCAAGCTTGATTCTCCAACCTCTGAATCCTCACTTCTCTACTCTTCACCAAAGTCTCAAGGTGATCAAGTGAACAATTAGCCTCTCCTTTGTCCTTTGCACCCTCCTTAAGGATGCATAAAGAATCCTTAAAAGTGAGTGGATGAGATCATCTAATATCATCCTAAGTCAATGGTTGAGATAATATCAAATTAATCTCAACTCAAAACCCACTTTACTTAAGTTTCCATAGTTTCACTTTATGTCCCTCAATTCACCCACAAAGTGAATTAATTGTCATTTTAGGCTAAAATGACCAAATTTCACTTTTGACTTAAATCTCCTAAGTCAAAGTGAAATTATAAATAAAGTACATGGTACATGGTACAAAGTACTTCCAACATGTGTTTAGAAGCTCACAAACACAAGGGGACCACTTTCCAAGGTACCCAAATCTCAACAGGTTGTTGGTTGTGTTTTCATGTATTTGTTGGTTTAGCAGTTTTGACAAATAGTTTGCGACAATTCCAAAATGCACTTGGCACAAGTATATCTAACAACAAACAACTATACTGAAAATGACATAATAAACAACATAAAAATAGAGCAAGTGTGATTGCCTTATTATTATTCCAAAATGAGCTGTTACATCGACAAAAAATTCACAGTTCCAAGTGGGAATTTATAACTAATAGATGGCATAGTTGGCTGTAAGTTATAGGCACTTTGTTGGGCTGTAATAGTGGATTAAAATCCCCATGATCTCCCTACGAAATATCGTCCAATCCACCAGATCTAGGCTGCTCCAAGTAGACACGACCTCCCTTAAAGAAACCCACCCCCTCAACCAATAAATCATCAGAGCAAGGAGTAAACTCGTTCTTGGTAAGTAAATAAACCTTAGCAACTATAGACTCGACCCCCTAGACAAGGTATCAACCCAATAAAGGAGAAATCGACCCTTCAAAAATAGATCTCGACCTGGCTGAAAGAGAATTCAGCCCAACATGGAAATAAATCACCCCCAACCATGGAAACTCTTCCCACTAATGGAAACTCGACCCTCTATGGTAAGTACGACCCTCTTCAAGCAAAAATGACCTCTCCAAAATAAAACTCAACTACTAAATAATGAAATCTCGACCACAATGAAGCACAATGAAAGATCTGTATGATCTCTCCTCTACGATCAACTAGGGTGGATAGTTTCACCACCAAATCTAATCTCTATATTAGGATTTATCCCAAAACCCTAGCTCTAAGAGCTCCAAGCCAAAAATGAAAATAATCAAATGAACAATGCATAATGGCCAAGGGGTGCACTCTCCTCCTCTTATAACTCTTCATTCACCCTTCCTTGACCCTTTTAGATTTTTGTGACCCTTTTGACTTAAAATATTAAAGTGACCTTTCTAATGTTTAATTGACTATTAGTCACAATGTCACTTTATAACCCTTTTTCCCTTTTTCCTAATGTCACTATAGAAATATTACATTTTAAGCCTAAGTGACGTCAAATAACCACCTTGACCCCCTTTTCTTTGTTGTCTATAACCTACAAGAGTCTGTAAGGCTACTACATCATCCACCTAGAGTGATCACTTTGAAAGGGACATTAAAAGAAAAGAAAAATACAGGTAGACATGTGGGAATCTCACTCTTTTTATTTGCCAATTCCCTAATGATCGAGACTTGATCTTCTATTGTATCTAAAAGAGCATGTCACCATATTTTTAGTAGATCAATGGAAATAATGGTATTTCCAGTCGACATAGTTGGCTATGGTTTTGGAAACAACACTTATACAAGGAATTCAACAAGGCCTACTTTGTAGGCTTATATGGTGCATATGATTAATAAAAGGTTGGCAAAGAAGGTGCTAGTATGAGCCATACAAAATATTCAAGTCTCGTCCAATACAATGCCTAGATTTGAAAACATAGAGGGTCAACAAAATGAAGGTGATGACTTCCCTAATGGATACAAAGTAAAGGGTTGGAGACTAAGTTGAACAAGGATGATAGAGAGAAGGCTAAGAGGTGGAAAACCTGAAAGTTGGGAGTTAGGAGTTGGGAGTGAGTTCTCTAGGAGCTAGGTTGTTTGACAATGGGTTTCTCAAAGACAGTATAACACACAAGTGGTGTGGGTGGCTCCATGCAAGGATAACTAATATCTTCCTTAACCACCACAAACCTCCATGCCACTTGGCTATTACAACTATTATGTAAAATTTTGGACTCGGGAATGGCATCCAACACATATCTTGGGATGCCAACAAATCAAAGTTCATTTATTTTGCACATGTGGTCTACCTACTATTAGCTTAACAAAAAATAATGATGTTTTATAAAAAAATATTAATCATAAAAAAATGTTCCTGCTAATTACTCACCCATTCAGTGAGATGGCCTAATAAAATTTTAACTATGGTTGACAAGCAAAATGTCCTACGATGAACATTGTGCATGTCAAATTCCAACCTTGATTGGAAATATAGATGAAGGAGAGAAGCATTAAATCTCTTAGGGATATTGTCACCATCTAAGATTCATAGCATAGTCAAATCATTACTACGTTGTTGATTCAAAACATAAGGTCCAAACCATAAATAACTCAACTTACTAGGATGATTTTTTTTTTGGTTTGAATCAAAGTGTAAAACTACATTGTCAAAGTTCAATTTCTTGGATTTCCTTGATACATTTGATCTGAATGTATCATTGCATATTTAATCTAATTTTTTAAGTTCAACCAATTAGGGTATCAAGGTCCATATTAGTAATCACGATGCATATAGAAGGAATGACAGATTCGTTCAAAAAAACCAAAGTACCTCTTGCAAAATGTCAGACTTGATCTAGAAAATAACTCTTCTTAAAATTTCATCATTGACACATTTGTATAATACACCTATAATAAGTTGGAAGGGAAGACATTGCTAGACGAGTTTTCAACATTTTTTTTCATGTACTCTTAAGGGAAGGTCCCATTAGTAAAAGAATGGTAAATATATTACATAAATGGTTGAGCATCTAGGAAATCATCTTGGATAAGGGTGGTCTCACTTAAGGTGATGTGTGAGAAATGGTTGGTAGTAACATGGCTATTGTTGGGATTGACAAAGAGAAGGAATTCAATTTCTTGTAGTAATATTATTAATTGACATGATATTATATATAAGAAGGATTTATTAACGATATACTTAAGGGTTTAATGATTGACATAAAAAAGGAAGTTTTAGGTGAGCAAAATATTATGTCAAGGTCTTATTGTTCAATGTTGGTGTAATTGCTATTGTTGAAGTCAACTTTCAACTAGCAAATTCAAGGAAATGACCGATTTGATCATTAGAAGGTTGGTTAAAGACAACTCTAATAGTCATATTGGAGGCTTTAGTATGAATATACAAGGTCCACTCCCAATAAATTATTTTATAAATAATTTCCCTAATTTTGATTAAAAAACAAAAAAATTATATTCCACATTAATACTTATTAATGTTTGGTTATGAAATGTTTTCTGTAAATTCTATGACTATAACACAATAAGACAATACTTATTGTTGATAAGAAGTTTGAGGTGAGTATTGTGAGAATATGATAATGACTCACCAACAATGGTTATGTTATTGAGTCAAACAAAAGTTCAATGCATGTGTTTATAATATAAGTGATCAAATCTTTCCAATCAAATTGATATTTTTTTTTGACTTTTTTTATATTGTAAAATAATATATAATTTAATTATGTTTTATTTTTATTTTTATTTTCAAATATTATATAATAAGTATTTAAATTTAAAGAAAAAAATCATTACAATCGATATTTCAATTGTGAAAATTAAAAAATGCATTGTGTTGTCTAAAAAAACTCTACATTGAATATTTAAGACCAAAATACTACATCATCCACCTTGATTAAAAAAATAATTTGTTTATATTTTAATTAGACAATCTTCATAAAAATAAAATACAAAC
Organism: Picea engelmannii; assembly: GCA_009831015.1. Lineage (NCBI taxonomy): Eukaryota > Viridiplantae > Streptophyta > Pinopsida > Pinales > Pinaceae > Picea > Picea engelmannii. The sequence goes on from ML812255.1 coordinate 93,974, forward strand.
ATATTATTACAAAGCTCCTCTTTATGATAAAATATATAAAAAACCCAACCATTTTCATATCTCTAGTATCATCTATTATACAATATAAATAACTTTCTGGATCGGATATCTAGGCTCCTTCTCTAAATTCTTGTATAGCTAGTGACATGTCTTGCATAAATGTTGCTTCTTTGGATAATTGATCTGCCATAGCATTGAATTCTTTGTATATATAAAGAAATGAAGTAGCATTAACATGTTTGTTTGTCTTTAATACTAGATTTATTATTGGGTTAATAAGATGTTTTTTATTTAACACTTTCTATTCGCATAATTTATTAGAATTTTGAAATAACTATAAGTTTATATTTATAGTTACTTCAAATTTTTTTCAAATGTTATTTTTAACTAAATTTAAAAAATATAAAATTTAATTTACATGTCAAATTTAATTGTGGTTTAATTATGGTTTTTTAGTCAATGATTAAAATATTAACTCTATAAATGACAAATATTTTAAAAAAATATTTTAAAAAACATTAACTTACTTTAAAATGACCATAAAAATATATAAATTTATATTAAAAAAATATAATTTTTTTATTAATGAATATATAATTTGTTAAAAAAAAACAAAAATATTTAAAATATAATTGAAAAAATTTACATAACTTGCCTTGAGTGCTAGTCTTACAATTTGCACTCTTTCTAATAATGATTTTGGTAGGATGCCCATTATCGTTGTAAATAGTGTTTTTCTCGGGGTTTGAAATTTTGAGTTTTGTATGGTTTAATAAATAAAAGATGATGTAATAGTGGATATAAGAATATATACTTATAGGAGGTTTGGGTGGCCATACCCCATTTCATTGTAGTCATTTAGATGATAGACTATCTTTTTCAGTTTTATAGCTTTAAGAGACAAAAGTTTCATAAATTTATAGACAAATTGATGCATCGCTCCTGATATGGTTTTCCAAGTGGCAGTGACAAAGTTTTTGTACAATATTTTAATGACAATATAAATATAGAGGTAGCTTACAAAAAAAGAGTATACACTTAATGCAAAATAATTGTAATACTAGTTTATTTAACAACAAAAATTAGTAATAATATCCTATTTAATAATGTAAAGTTAGTTATAATAATATTACATTGAATGTTTTCCCCGGGGTGTAGATTAGTTGGCAATGGAAAACACTGTTAAGTCACTTCATATGTGAGGTCGTTGATTCAAACTTCGACTTACCTTGTGTGCCGCATGTGGGGTAACGTGGGTATGTGTGGAAGTTATAGTGGTAGCCATTGGAATCGACCCCGTATCACATAAATACGAACTTACCCTAGTTATCAATTCCACCAGATATAAAAATAAAATAAAATATTACAATTAATGTTTATGTATACACATTGTTTTAAAAGAAGTAACTCATTGTGAGTATTTTATATTCAAAACTTGTTACATGAAATAACTAGCATACCCTCAAAACGGGGGAAGGGAACGCCGAAAAAAAATGAAGATTATATATGTTCGAAAATACAATTTTTTTTTAAAACTACAATAGGTTGTAGTATTATTACTCACCTTCTTTTTGTGCTCTTTTTATAGTCCATATATTCCATGGATGTTGTATTCCATTTATAGTTACCTAACTCTTCTTAATATTAAAAAAGAACAATGTTGGTCCTCGACCAAGTTTTGAGGAAACCTTGGTCAGGTTTGGACCACCTTTTGGACTTCGACGCGAGGGTTGAATATGGAGCGCCATGGCGGAGCCTAGATCGCGGATCTCACTTGTTATGTGGACCCAACAAGGGGTTCATTAGGGTTTTGCAATGGGTTATGGGATGTCCGCCCATGGGTTTACCCATGTTTAGGCCTTTTTGTAAGGAATTGTAAAAGTATAAATAGATAAGAATGTATGGTAGAAGTACACAAGATAGAAGCTAAGTGATGTAAGAGTGAAGTCTTGGTAGCTAAGTGCAAGTAGTTCTGAGTTTCTTTGTGAAACAAAATGCGTATGTAAGGCTCTGTGCTCGATAGTGAAGTTGGCTTTGTGCCTTGACCTAGTTTTGGGAAGGAGGATCTGGTGCGCAGTGCACAGATCTTGTGCGGATCTCTTGCCTGATGCGAAGCTCGGCTCTGTGGCTTAGTGCACAAGAGAAGATGAATGTAAGAGATTGAAGAATAATAAATAAGACAAAGTAGTTGGTGGACGTAGCCCCACACTGGGGTGAACCATGTATATCTTGTGTCTCTGATTTGCTTTGTGCTTTGTTGGTTATGTTATGAATATGATCAGTGGCTTAAATGTTATGTATGATAGATAAATTTGTTGTTGCTTAGTGCTTCACTTGTGAATGGATGCTAGATCTAACTTAAGGCTATGTGATAAGTGGTAGAAGTACTTAATATTTATTGTTACTGCGTCGATCTACCTTAGGTTTTGTTCTGCGATGTTAATGAAGCTAATGAATTAATGCATATCATATTCTAAGTGTTGCTAGAGTACTCTGCGAAGTTTTGTTATCACAGATTTGTGTCACAGCTCGGTTACATACACTTGTGTTCTGTAACCCCCTCTGCTTCTACCTCGGGTGAGACTTCCCCTGCTTTGCAGGTGTTGCCGAAAGGGTTGGTAGTTAGGGTTTTGTTGGTGTGTTGTTGAAGTGTTGAACTCTGGGTCTGCCCCTGTGCCAACAAATGGTTCTGTTGCCGTGACCTGAAAATGTGATTGTTGGGAATTGAAGTAAAGAAAAGAGAAGCTCTGTGCATAGATCTGTTGCTGAAGTGCACAATAATCTACTTGAAGTGTGAAGTTTTGTGCAAAGAAAGAAATACGATCTGAAGAAAAGAGGTAATATCTTAAAAGAGGTAAAGCTTTGTGCTTTGATAAGAGTAATATAAGTGAAATTTTTTGTTTCGAAAGAATGAATTTAAGTCTGTTTAATAGATTCTTTCCTCCTTTGAAGCTAGGGCGCAGTTGGAAGAAAGAGTTGATCTAAGTAAAGCTAATAGAAATGAATAAATATATGTTATTCCTATGCATAGAAAGAAATTTTGGACTAATAAGTGGATGCAGGAACCTAGAAAGAATTTTTGCAGATTGCAGGTCCAACAGTGTGATCCCAGTGCAAAGTACAGGAAAGGTTGGGGAACATACAAGAGAAAGAGAGTATTGACACTATGTTATACCTGCAGAAGACTGGGGCATCTTGCTAAGGAATGCCCTGGTACATGTCCTATTTGTCTTTGTTGTAAAATTGTTGGTCATGAGGTTGAGGATTGCCCAAGAATGATTGTTAAAGTTGAAAGGATGAACATAAGACAAGAAAAATATGAAGGAAGTCAAGAGACTAAGGGTATGTTAGAGAATCACAAAGAGAAAGAATCAAAGAAAGTTAAGACTACATTAGTACAGTTGAAAGAAATGATGGATGTTCACAAAGATGTCAGTTTACCAGAGATACTGAAAGTAAAACAATGCATAAATGCAAGAATATGAGATTTTGACATAGACTGTGTCTTGGATGAAGAAACACAAGTAAATATTATGACAGGAGAAACTTGGGAAGTTTTGGGAAAGCCTATTATGGTACCTTCATTAGGAAGGATAGGCTTGTTTAAAGTAAAAATGATAACCCTATGTGGAAGAGTTACTAATATATCTATTATTGTGCATGGAACATCGACTGAAGAGGAATTTGAAGTCATTAAGTTTTTGGAGAACAATGCCCCTTTCCCACTTTTGTTAGGAAATACTTGGATTGAGAAGGATCAGATTAGAAAGAAAGCAGAGGAAGAAGCTACAAAAAATAAAAAGCAAGAAATAAGGGATTTCATAGCTAGAAAAATAAATCGACTAATAGAAGAACGAGAAGATAAGTCGAAGCAATAGAGGCAAAAGAAGTCGCTGTCGAAGTTAAAATAATGCAATAAGGTTTGAAGGATATATCCATGAAAGAAGGAAGAATACCCACCCTAGAATTAATAAGAGAAGGGATATTAATTTTGAACCCTTTGAGAGCACATCAACAGTGCGAAGTCACTACGCTAGGAGAGGATAAGAATAAGAATGGAAAGAGGAATTCAGAAACAATTAGAGAAACTCAGATTACAGGAAAGAAGGCAAGGAAGCTCAATAAGAAGAAATATAAGTTGGAAAAGTTGTAGGAAGCTACAAAGAACAGATGGAAGACTTCGCAGGAGGTAGGTTTGCAGGACTCGCCGGAACAACATAACCACGCAGAATGGGACTTCGCCCTGGCGAAGATATATGACCATTGGAGGTGCCCCACCCATTAGAATGACACTCCAGAATGGCTAGAAAATGAATTTATGATCTTTTGGATGTTTATACCGTGCCATAACGTACATATACGCATTGATGGAAGCATTCTTGCCCGTTGGAAGAATCCGTTACGACACTCATTTATTTAACCCGTAGGACGTTGCGCAAGGACCACCTTTTTCCACCCGTGATTCTCTGAGTCAAGAAGAGAATTGATTGTGTGTCGAGATGTGTTATTAGAGGTTAGACATCGCCGCCTGTTCATCTATCCCACCTGTCCGTTCGCCTACCCTGACCTGCCTATTTAAGTGTGAGAATGTCGGGCGAACGCATTGAGTTAGAGAAGTCTGTCAAGGAGGTTCTTAAGAAGTTCATGGATGATAGAGCTACATTTGAAGGAGTACAGGCATCGTCGACCAGGGGACTACAGGCTTCCCCTTCAATTGGATGACATTTTGGCTGTACCAACCCCGCGACCGAGCAACGAAGTAAGCATTGCGATGATCTGGATAATGTGAAGCAGATCCCGTTGATCTTACCAAAGTATATCCCTCCTTTGTATAGCACGGTTAATCGTGAAAACATCCCACGATACTATGAGTACACCCTGATGACCGCGTATATCCCGAAAGGAATATGTGTAGTTGGGAGTTAGTTAGGACAGATCTCACTACTGAAGAACAATGACTTCAACCTTGGATATAGAAATAACTATGCTATGATCTCACCCCATAGATGCTTGACGAAGACAACTGGGAAGAAGCCTCGCTTGGTCTCCCAGCCATGGATTAAGGAGCTCGCGCAGTCCACTGTGTTAAATGTGACAAAGATTCCCCATTTTTTCCATCACCAGGAGGTTAACGCTTGCGTTAAACTCCTCTTGTCGTGCTACCATGGAGAATACCTATGGATCGACCGACATATTACTGTGGATCTGATGCTGATCTTCTTGATTATAGGACTAATCATGAAGGGACCCAACCCTCAACAGTTTTATCCAGGGAAGGCCTCAGACCGCTCCCTAGCATAGCGCATCAAGGAGGCTTATGGAGAAGTCAAAAAGGGAAAGCGAGGCTACAAGGTAGCCTCTATCTAGGATGGCGCAATTTGCCTCACTTTCCAACTCATAGATGGAAAGCTCATCAGAAAGAACCGCCCCACACAAGTCGCCGTGTTCGTGGTGGACCTCGTAGGAAAATGTGTGGAGGGAATGCAGATGAATTGGGTGAGTTACCTCGTCAATGAACTCAAGAAGGACTGACGTGAAGCTTAGGATCAGGTATATGAGTTCCACTTCAGCTGACTTCTCGTGTTGATCACATTTGTTGCTGGAAAATGCCCGAGGGAGCCACCTTTCCGAAGATTGAACCATTGGAGCCGTTGGCTGCTAGGTTTTCTACCTTGTGGCACACCAACGACATGTCAAAGTAATGGAAATTAAACACTGTGCTCCATGCATATTATTAACAATTGAAGGTTTCCATTGAAGCATTTCTGTGCATGACACCGTGCACCATGCACCAGTACAGACCACTAGCTAAGTTCCGTGCAGATCGACATTTTATCTATATCACTGTGTGCAGAGATGAGAGGAAGGAAGAGTTACAATCATATTACAAATTGACAAATGAGGAAATGGAGTAGATCACAAAGGAATGGTTGGAGGAGTTGCTTGTACCAGTTGATGATGGATAACTCTATGACATTGACATCATAGGAAGCCGCTTGGTCACCCGGGTCGAGCATGTCGGACAGTCCAGCAGGATGACGAAGAAGAAGAAGCAAGAAGACGTCCAAAATATAGAGACCGATGAGGAGGAAAACACCTCTAAAGAAAATGGATCTGGCTTGCCCGCAGGAGGAGGAGGAGGAGAAGACCAAGCAGATGGACATGGAGGAGGGGATGAAGGAGAAAATCAAGGAGATGGCGAAGATACATCTCCGAAAGATACCCCTACTGAAACACCTCAAAAGAGGAAGATTTCGCCACAGAAACCTTCAGCAAGAAAGAAGACACGCACTAGCAAGCCCCAGTTAGAGGCCACACTCACTGAGGATGATATCAGTCTAGTCCGCAAAGCCATGGAGGATGCTTCATAGGACATCCTGCAAAGATATGGCGCAAAGCATGAAGATATATATGGCAGGATCGAAAAGGAATTAAAGTAAGTACAACAAGTGATTCGTTCCATCTGCGCAGTACCTACTACACCCTCCTCACCACATGTTGCAGAATTGTGGGATGAACCAACCCAATTGAGAAGACTAGCAGATGCGACAAAGGTTCAACTTCAGAGAATCTAGGAAGAAAAGGAGAAGGCTACAGAAGCCTTGAAACAAGAGAAAGAGGAAGTCTTAGAACAATTACATGTAGTGCAGTACTATGTAACTTCCTATGAAAATGAGAAAGAAGAATTTCAGGCGATGGTCCAGGAGGAAAAAGTACAACTACAGAGAGAAAAGGAGCAGTTGCTCATAGAACGAACGATGGTTAAGGAAGTTGTCAGTAAAGCACTTCACTCTGTGCCAGGCTTGGCACAAAAGGAACATGAGTCAGTAGAGGTTCAAGTGGTGAAGCTCGCTGAGGCCATCCAATAGCTTCAAGCGAGGATAACAGAGTTGGAGGTCCAAGCAGTACCGAGCACCCCGTAGGAGGTGCGCGACCAGAGGGAGGAAGCCTCTAAGAATGCAGTTGCAAGGATCAAAGCTCTCACCTCAGATTGCAAAAAACTGAGCAATAGAAGTTCACATACTTATGAATGCCTCACAGAAGATCTAGAGCTAAGGAAATTGGAAGCATAGTTACAGGAGGTGCAACAACAGGAATCCTCTGTGTAGGCACAGATGAAGCTGCTCACTGCAGTCGAGAGAATGAAAAGATCACAGGAGCAACGCACGGTGCATGATCCAGATTATTTTCGGCATGAAATGAGAGTGGAGATATAATAAAGAAATGCACAGAGATATTGCAGATATTCAATAATATAACAGAAATGTATCAAAGATGCAACCATAAACACATATATACAGTAATACACGATTTCTATTAATCAAAGAAATGTACAGAGACTGTAAAAATATAGAGTGAAAGACTCGCTAGAATGGTGGCAGCT